>JAKSZT010054583.1:7337710-7362536 GCA_026826555.1 Tolypeutes matacus
CCAGGGCTGCATTTCTCTCCAGGCTTAGCTCCTGTTTCCTCCACAAGATCAGCTGTAGACAATCAGGTGAACGGCTCGCTTCTCTTCTCCTAGGGCCTTCTAGCCAATATCAAAACTTCTTCTCAAAAACTGCTGCGACTCTGTTCTTTCCATGCCTTTTATATTTGATTCCCCACCCACCAAGGGCTCAATGCCCTATTGATGTGGCCCAGTTAACACCCTAATCATAACTTAATCATGCCCAGATTAACAGATCAGTTTATGAGCATGATCCAATTATATTTTTGGAATTCATAATTACATTAAATTGGCCAATGGCTACAGTTACCTTCCTCTCGCTCATGATCTACGCCACACTCTGAAGGTGCACAGCTGCTGAAGGTCTTCTAGGTTAAACACAGGCACACAGTTACGACAATCTCCACATTTTCATTCAACAGTCATTTGATTCCAGCCACAGAGCACATTAAAATCCTATTTCCAAAAAAATATCTTTTTTTCTCCGAGGTACTCATCATGGCTGTCACATTCAAAAACTTCCCTATTAAAACAGAAAGCTTCCAGATTTCATGGTCCATCAGAGCTGGCCTAACCAAACACAGTAAACTGGGAATATGCACTTGGTCAAACTTGGACTTAAAATAAGTGCATTTTACCGATAAACCTAAGAAAAAACCTTCAACCTCGTTGTACGCAGAGAAATACAAATTAAAACTAAAATATGCCTCTCAAGATTGCAGGGGGAAATTAAGTACGATATATCGTATTGTCCAGGAGTCTGGGGATTTTTAAAGTGATGCATCTTTGTGGTGGACAATTTATCAATATTGACAAAAGCCTTTTAAAAGCCTTGTACCTTCTGACCCAGCAATTACACTTACAGGAATTTATCTTAAGAAAGTGATTAAGTATGTGGACATTAACGACAAGAGTGTTCATTGCAACGACGTGGCAAAAAAGATAGAATCTACCGAAATAGCCAACAATAGAGAATTTGAGTACATTATGCTACAATGAAACACCTTGTAGCCATTGGAGAAATGTTTTAGAAAAATATTTATTGACTTGGAAAGATGGGCATGCTATATCTTGAATGCAGAAACTAGTTCACAGAAGATTCAGTATGGTGAGATCATATGTATATATACAAGATATACCACTAAATAGACATAGTAATAATACATCTCTGAGATGGAATTCTGGCCCTTTTTTAAAATTTTTACTTTTGGATTTTTATGTACTTCGCTAATCTGATTTCTCTACAATGAATATTAATTCCTCATGTAATAAAAGTTATTAAAAATAAAATGCAATTAGATGCAGCTCACATTCATTGAACATCCCATTAAGCCAAAGAGCTTCATAGCCATTGAAATCTGATAATGACTGGGTACATCCCACAAAAACCCTTATGTCAAGGAGAATGACATTATCTGGGATAGTTACAGAATCCATGTGGGTGAGTTCTGTCCTTGTTATCAGGGCACAACCCTAGAAATAAGCAGCAGTTTCCTGAGTGTTATTTGAGGGTGAACCTTTCCACTCTCTCTGAAGCTTCGTATTACTCCTTTTGGTTATGTCCTTGAAAATCACTCTCTAAAAGTGTAATAATGCTTATACTTTTAATTATTTTTTAAAAATCTACAAAATTGTGTGGGAAAATAATTGGCCCTTATGCTGTCAGAGAAGAGATAAAATAGAAAGACAGAGTTGCAACACTGTACAATCTTCTGGGGAAGCAGTTTAGCAAATATACAGATATTTATGATCCGGGTCAGGATAGCCTAGTGGGAAGGCCATGAGCTTTGAAGTCAGGTAGACCTGGGTTTGAATCCCAGCTCTACTTCTTATCAGCTTCGTGACCTTGGGCAAGTTGCTTAACTTCTCTGAGCCTCGGTTTTCTCATCTGCTAAACAGAAATGCTACAGTCCTTACCTCCCTGGTGAAATTGAGGGGCTAAATGAAATGGTGTGAATAACTACTTGGTAACATAGTGCCAGCACTGAATGGACACATTATAAATGGGGTAATTATTATAACAGATGTCTGTTTTACTGCTCAACTCTGAGCTCATTGAATTTAGAATCTACGACTTTCATCTAGGATGATTCATGGCTTAGCAATGCAGACTCTCAAGTGTTTGTTAGGTAAATTGCATATCCCTAAAGTTGTTCTTATCCTTCGACTCATTAATCCACCTCTTTGGAAACTATTCTGTGGAAATCACTCAAAAGGAGAAAAGAATTGAAGTTTCCCATCTTTCAAAGTAGTATTACTGATTATGGAGAAAAATCAAAAATAACCCACACACCCCAAAAGGGGGAGGAAGGTTAAATAAATCATGATATAGCAATGGTATAAAATAGTATATGACCCTTAAATATGATGATTCCAAAATCTATGTAACAACGCGGTAAACTAACATACTGTTACAGCTGAAAGCAGAGGGTTGAACAGTCCATGTACTATGAGTACCACTCTGTTAATTACAGAGTATGTGGGCAAAAGCTAGCAGAGAGCCCAGGAAATGAAAACAGTTGGCATGTTAGAGGGTGGAAGAGTGTGTGAATTTTTTTCCATCTACTCTTGCCATTCAACTGTTTTATAATAAGTAAGGCAAAGTTATCATGTGGAATAATGAAGACATTAGGCCATTGTCCTCCTTTAATTTCTAGCGGGCGTTCAGCACCATACCTTCCCAAGCAGAGCCCTACAGAAATGAGTGATGGGGGACTACAAGTTCAGATGAAGAAAGGTTTGAATCCAAGGAATTTCTCAGAAAGTGCCACGGGAGCCAGGGCAACATTGAGTGGAGTTTGGGGACTAATGGCAGAAGAGAAGGCACCAAAATTGAGAGAAAGCCAACCACTGGGGCTGAAGCCCCAAAGACCAGTTTGTTCTCTACGGCAATCTTGCCTGTGATGGTCCTTTTTCACCTTTCTAATTGGGGTTTCCAATGTGGGCCTAAACCAATACCCTGCTCCCTCATGCCAAGAAAACACTTTTCTATTATAAACCTTTAAAAATACTTATTACATAAATGCTTGGTGGCCACGACAGCAAGGGCCAATCCCATCTAGGCAGTTGGCCTGGGCTGCCCGTCTTTCTCTGCAGCTCAGCAAACCACAGGCCAGAGCTAGCATCCTAGAGGAAAGAGGCCTGGACTGAATGGCCTCTTTGAGCTCCTTCCTCAGTTTTGCCATCCATAAAGTGAGATGGTCAAGCCAGATTCTGGATGATCTTCAAGGATCCTGCCAGATACTGTCCCGGCCCACGGGACAGTCAACCTGAGGCTCCAGCTCCTGTGAGAGAAGAATGGTATGGGACAAGAGACACGAAGAATGACAGCAAGACAGGATTCTGATCAAGCTGAAAAACTTTATTGAAGAAGCAGGGTATATATACTCTAAGGGAAGAGGGAGTGGCTAATAAGGACGGGTGGCGGTTTAGGATTGGTAGGTACTGTTGCTGGGGGTGTGGGATTGGTAGGTGCTGTTGCTGGGGGGAGGTGGCAGTATTGAGGGAGTGGCTAGGTGCTGTTGCTAGGGGTAGGTGGCAGCATTTCTGGTGCGAATCTTTGGCGCGGGCGCGAAATGCTGCTGACTTCCTAGAAGAAGGCTAGGGTGTTATTGTTTCAATCCTGGCGGCCATGTTGCATGCCACCGACCTCGCTTAAGGCAAAATAGACCTGGATATATTATTTTTACGGCCCCCAACAAGATACAACATTCAGTTGAAATGTTTTAGACATTCGGTTGAAATGTTTTCTAAATCACTAACAAGCCATTTGGTGCACAGCTATTCTGAGGCTCAGCGGCAGCATTCTATGAAGTCACAAGATCGAGATCAGGGACTGTAAATCTGAAGCCTGGGACTGTTACTTCTGCCACCTTGCATTTCTATAGCCCTCAAGAGTGTGTGAAGACCGCCAGCATATATTATTACCTGTCGCCATTGCAAAGATTCTTGTTACTAAAGGATTATTTATACTAATCCTTTCTCCAACTGGAAAAAGAGGAAAAAGCAGTTTAAATGGCAGAGTCAAGACTCCAAATTGAGCCTTCTTTTCATCGCACCCTGGAGTCTAAGTAATGAAGACACCAGGTTGAATGTCTCTAGAGAGCCCGGGTGTGCTGAGAACAGGGACTTGGGAGAAAGACACGTGTGTACAAAAGGAGGAGAAAAGCCAGAGCCCTGAGCTAAAGAGTCCAGAGAGGAAACCAAGGATGTTATGGTAGAGCCTAGGCACAAACAGACCTTCACTAATTTCTAATCTTTTGATTTTTCCCAAGAGTTCAGGACATTTGATAATCCATTGATAGAGCCTTCTTTTTTTTTTTTTTGAGTTAACATGATGATTTTTCAGAGTCCTCTTGTTGATGGAAAAATTGAGCACACATTTTAAGAGCCTCAATCTTTCCCCCTTTACATTTAATTTGACAACTGTGCAACATGTTCTGTTCTGAATCAGACACCCCATTGTCCTTTTCTTCAAAGGAGGAAATTAAAGTCTAGAAAAGAAGACAAGTTCTGATCTGCTGATGTGGTTTATATTTGGACATAGAAAGGTCATTACAATGCACTTCCAGCTCCTACAAAACATTTATATTTTAGACAAAGTTGATTTATTTCCTGCCTTGTGATAACCATTTATTTTCTAGATATATTTTTTGAATTTTTATTTTATTTTATTTTTTAAATCAATGTTACAAGTTACTCTGTTAACAAAAAATAGTAACTACAATAACAGTGAACCTGCTTTGGTCCATGGTTATACTCCCCCCTTGTTTTTGTTCATTCCTCAGTCTTGAAGGACTTGGGATGATGCCTCTCTGACTGCTTCAAGGTGAGAGGGGACTTAGATATTATGGGCCAGAAGAAAGGAATTGTTTTGCTTACAGCTGAAGAAACTCCTTGTTTTGGAGATGGGACTTGTCCATCATCATCATTTTGTTAGTTGTCCAGGGCAAGCCCAAAGAACTGGAGAATAGGAGTTGGCTGCAACTCTGCTGGGACTCAGGGCTCAACCGGCATAGAAATAACCAAAGATTTAATATATTTAATATTAAATATATTCGGATTTAATAATCCAAAGATTTATATATTTAAAAGGTACATTGAAAATTATAGGTTCAAATAAAAGGAATAGAAGAATCATGATTAGGGGAATTATAAATGAGTATAACTATGTTGTATTGGGGAAACAGATTTTCATATAATTCCAAATAGGGCTAACAGAGGGGGGGTTAATTTTATGAGGCTATATGGCTTGTCTATGGTGTCCAGAAATCCCTAGAGCTCTCAGGAGCACTTTTGTTTGAGGCTTTGTCTACTGTGGCAGTTTATAAAATCTGCTCGAGACCTGCATAAGCATAACCACCAGAATGACCTCCCGACTCACTTTTGAAATCTCTTAGCCATAAAAATTCCATTTTATTTAATATTTCCCTCTTTTGGTCAAAGTGTTTTTCCAAATGCATCACTAATTAACACTTGGTAATAATCCTTTGGTGCCAGGGAGGCTCATCCCTGGGATTCATGTCCCATGCTGGGGGTCAGATAGTGAGTTTATAGCCACTTATTTTCATCTATTAATGAGCAACACCCTTGTATTCTGGACTGGAACTTCTCTTTCTATCACCAAAAAGATGAGATAAATCACTCTAAGCACAGATGGGGCAAGGTGTCTAAGATACAATGCCAAGTGAAAACACTAATTACAGAACAGTATGTATAATATGATCCCATTTTAAAGTAAGTACTTCATGTGTTCCCTAGTTCTCTAGCCTTCTGGGACTGGCCACCCTTTCCTTGACATCAGAGTGGAATAATTCAAGTCTTCCTCCTCCAGTATGACAGCCTCCCAATCCCAAGTACCTCCTCAGTATGTCCAAAGGTTCTTAAGGGATCCAGGGTTACACCAATCTTCACCCAGTGTGGACACCCTTTTATATCACCCTACAAACAGCATAGTGTTACTTAGTTTCAACCTCTCCCCTGTGGTCTGGATTCTGGACGGTGTCTCTGCCTTTCCAAAAAGCCCATTAAAGGGTTTTGTTTTTCCTAACAAAAATGGAATCCCTTTCCTAGAACAACAGGCATACACTGCTAATGGCTTTTGAAAGACCAGTTTTCTGTCTCTGCTGAAAGTATATATAGATAAGGAAATTGATTATTACATTTAAATAGAGGCAAGTTTAGGCCTTCTTTTAAAGGTGTGCTCTTAAATCTGTGAGTAGGATGGTGAGGAAAGGAGGCCGGGTTAAACACTAATATTTCATATTGCACATCTGTGTTGTTTGAATTGTAATTGAATAAAAAATTAAATAACAAGTACATTATTTATCACTTTCCCCCTCCTCTCTTTTAAAGAGGTTGGGTCTAGAGAGTGTACTATTTGGATAAAAAGGTCTTAGATGTGGAGGTGGGAGGTAGGGATTGCTGCTTGGAGATGATGAATAAGAGAAGGTGGGAGATGATTTAGGGGCAGGTCTCAGGAGAACTTTGAGGGGACTGTGATGGTTAGGCTCGTTGGACAGACAACTTCTCCCAGAAACTCATCAACAACCTTTCATCGGGCTTTCATGGGAGCCACTGGTTTGCAGCCTGCCTGCAGAACTTGGACTTGTGCATCCCCATACTCGCGTGAGAGACTCTTTTAAAATTTCATATTATTGACAGATATCTCCTGCTGATTCTGTTTCCCGAGAGAACCCTGACTAATACAGCTGGTACCGGGAGTGGTTCTTGAGGAACAGAGTCTTAAACATGGGATGTCTGAGGTGGCTCTCCACTCTAATTGGACTCACGGGTACTAATGACTCCCTTTCCAATAATGAGGTTGCTAACAGTCCATGGTGTGAGCTGGCAATAGAGATACACAAAATAGCATCATTGGATTCCCCTACTTCCACACTTATAAGAAGCAAGGATCTGGGTGAGAGAGTTTTCAACACTTTAACAGAATTTTGTGGAAAAATATAATGATGTTGGCTAGATACTCTGGATCCAGTTACAAAAGAAAGGGATAAGCTAAAGTCTTCAAATTTGAAACTTAAATGCCGCATGAATGATGTGAAAGTTTCTACGTGTGCCTTGGAAGAAAATCTTGTCTCCTGTAGCCACAGACTTGAGATATCTGAGAATCAAGCCCAGTCTCTCATTGTACGAGTAGCAGAATTACAGAGGAAACTAAAATCTCAACCTCGCAGGGTTTCTGCAATTAAAGTGAAGGCATTGATTGGAAAGGAGTGGAACCCCGAGGATTGCGACGGAGACATATGGGATGATGATAATGTTGGTGGGGACATTGGAACCTTAAATTCTGCTGAGACTTTACCAGATAAACCTGTGATGGCCTGCCCTGTGGAGACCACACCTTCTCAACCTTGTATCATCCAGCCTCCACCTTGCCCCAGAGAGTCTGTACCTCCTCCCAGCCACGAGGTAGTACCAACCAATCTCCAGCATGCATGGTCCAACTTCCAGTCTACCTTGAGGAATCTGTCTTCCAACCCCTGCCATGTTACCTTCTTTTTCCCAGCCCACAGCTCTGGCCTCTTGGGGAGTCCCTTACAATCAGTTGACTGAGGATGAGAAAACTCGGGCCTGGTTTACAGATGGTTCTGCATGATATGTAGGTACCACGCGAAAGTGGACAGCTGTGGCACTATAGCCTTTTTCTGGGACATCCTTGAAGGATATGGTGAGGGCAAATCCTCCCAGTGGGCAGGGCTTCGAGCAGTGCATCTAGTTGTTCGTTTTGCTTGGAGGAAGAAATGGCCAGAGGTGCATTTGTACACTGATTCATGGGCAGTTGCCAATGGTTTGGCTGGATGGTCAGGGACTTGGAAGGAACATGATTGGAAAATTGGTGACAAGGAGGTCTGGGGAAAAGCTATGTGGATAGATCTTTCTGAGTGGGCAAAAAACATGAACATATTTGTGTCCCACGTGAATGCTCACCAGAGGGTGACTTCGGCAGAGGAAGAGTTTAATAATCAAGTGGATAAGATGACCCGCTCTGTGGCTAATGCTCAGCCTCTTTCCCCAGCCACTCCTGCCATTGCCCAATGGGCTCATGAACAAAGTGGCCATGGAGGTAGGGATGGAGGTTATGCATGGGCTCAGCAACATGGACTTCCCCTCACCAAGGCTGACTTGGCTACAGCCACTGCTGAATGCCCAATCTGCCAGCAGCAGAGACCCACACTCAGCCCCAGATATGGCACCATTCCTCGAGGTGACCAGCCTGCTACCTGGTGGCAGGTGGACTACATTGGGCCACTTCCATCATGGAAGGGGCAGCGATTTGTTTTAACTGGAATAGACACATACTCCGGCTATGGGTTTGCATTTCCGGCATGCAATGCTTCTTCCAAAACTACCATCCGTGGACTTACCAAATGTCTTATCTACCGCCATGGCATTCCACACAGCATTGCTTCTGATCAAGGAACCCATTTCACAGCAAATGGTGTGCGAGAATGGGCACATGCCCATGGAATTCACTGGTCTTACCATGTTCCCCATCACCCTGAAGCAGCTGGATTAATAGAATGGTGGAATGGCCTTTTGAAGACTCAATTACGGCGCCAACTAGGTGGCAATACCTTGCTGGGCTGGGGCAATGTTCTCCAGGAGGCCATGTATGCTCTAAATCAGCGTCCTCTCTATGGTGCTGTTTCTCCCATAGCCAGGATTCATGGGTCCAGGAATCAAGAGGTGGAAATGGGAGTGGCACCACTCACTATTACCCCTAGTGACCCACTAGGAAAATTTTTGCTTCCTGTCCCTGAAACCTTAAGCTCTGCTGGTCTACAGGTTTTAGTCCCAAGAGGAGGAGAGCTGCCACCTGGGAATATAACAGCGATTCCATTGAACTGGAAGTTAAGACTGCCACCTGGCCACTTTGGGCTCCTCTTACCTGTGAATCAACAGGCAAACAAGGGAATTACTGTACTGGCTGGGGTGATTGATCCTGACTATCAAGGGGAAATAGGACTACATCTACATAATGGGGGTAAAGAAGAGTTTGCCTGGAATGCAGGGGATCCTCTAGGGTGTCTCCTAGTCCTGCCATGCCCTGTGATTAAAGTCAATGGAAAATTGCAACAAACCAATTCAAGCAGGATTAACAATGGCCCAGAATCTTCGGGAATGAAAGTTTGGGTCACCCCACCAGGCAAAGACCCATGGCCAGCTGAAGTGCTTGCTGAAGGTAACGGGAACATGGAATGGGTAGTGGAAGAAGGTAGTGATAAATATGAACTTCGATCACGTGACCAGATACAGAAACGAGGACTGTAATGGTCATGAACCCTTCTTCCATGTTTTGTTATGAGTATGATTGTGTATGTACACAAAATGAATGTCTTTGTTTTCTTCCCCAATCTTTTCCCCTATCATGAAAAGTTGTATTAATCCCACAACATAATATTTAAGGATGTCAAGTTTAAGAGTGACTATCATCCAAGGACTTGCACCTTGTTCTGTGGGGAATTAATGCGTTTCCGGTTGTACGCAGGGGAGTTGAATATTGTTAGGCGGAAATATATATGTATGCTTGTCTGTTTTTGTTTTTACTTAGAGACTAAGTATGGTTTAGAGTAATGTGTATGATTGCCGAGTTGACAAGGGGTGGACTGTGATGGTTAGGCTAATGTGTCAACTCGGCCAGGTAGTTGTGTCCAGGTGTTTGTTCCAGCAAGCACTGGGCTAATTGTAATACAAGAGCATTTATGGACTTCAATCACCAGTGAGTTTACTGCATGGATGGCTGATTACATCTGCATCAATCAGGGAGATTACATCATCAATGGGTGGTGCTTTTATCCAATCAGTTGAATGACTTAAAAGTGGAAGTGATTTCAACATTCAGAGAGAATCTCCCAGCTCGTCGTTGGACAGGCAACTTCTCCCAGAAACTCATCAATGACCTTTCATCAGGCTTTCATCGGAGCCCCTGGTTTGCAGCCTGCCTGCAGAACCTGGACTTGTGCATCCCCACGGTCGCGTGAGAAACTCTTTTAAAATTTCATATTATTGACAGATATCTCCTGCTGATTCTGTTTCCCGAGAGAACCCTGACTAACACAGGGGCAGAGGCCTCTAAAGGTGATTTGGAGTCAATGAGACTGAGCACTGTGCAGTGGAACATGCTCCCCAGGCAGGTTGTTTTCTTTTTCAAGATCAAATAGATTTCATTTAAAATGTGCTCAAGCACCTGGTTTTGTCTGGTGCAAGTGATAGATTTTCACAAGGAAATGCTCTCAGATTTGTTTCAGCCCCTCCTAGAGGTCAACAAGACAATGCTAGAAAAAAAATAGCTATGTTATATCCTGTGCATTCATAGGATGGGCTTTGCAAGTCTAGCACTTATTTCTCTTCCTGGCCCCCAGGACACATGTACACAGTTAGTTTGGAAGGAAATGTGTTCTAATAGGTGGCTCCATTGAATTCTCCTCTGATCTTCCCTACCCCCCACCCCTCCCTTTGCCTTTCTGAGTTTCCAGGGTAGTGGCAACTTCCGGATTCTGTGGAAAGAATTAGGGCTTTGGAATTAGCCAAGTCTGGGTTTGAATCAAAGTTCTGCTGACTACTATCTACCTGTATGGTCTTGCACAAGTTATTTTAAACCCCACTGAGCACAGTTTCATCATCTGTATAATGAGATTGAACGCCTCCTTTTGGGTGTCTTAAAAATTGGAGATACTGTGTTAAATCATTAAGCATGTCATACATACTCAATAAAATGTGAGAAATCATTAACCTTACAAAATGACCAGGGCAGATAAGGGGAAAGGTCTGCCTCCATTCTACAAGCCATCAAATCAATGAATATATTTCTGAGCACCTACCATGTACGAGACCCCAGCATAGCCATAGAAAGTAAAAAAAAAAAAAAAAAGTACAAGGAAAAGTCCCTACCTTTGAGGAGGTTTTAATCTAGTTGGGAAAAAATATAAGCATCTACAATAGTAACTAGGAACACAGGACTGCAAATTGTAACTGTCTGACAAGGATGGAAAGCACAACTGAAATGGAAGCTCAGAGGACAGAGAATTATGGTAATAACTTCACAGTAAGAAGCAGCACAACACAAGGCCTCTTTGAGGCTGGCCTTGGTATATGAAATTCCTGGTGAAGAATTTTTTTCCAATTTTTAAATAAGTAAGTAAAATTCCTGACTTCAATTTACTTTTCCTGTTTAATTCCACCACTTCTCTAATCAGATCTGTTTACTTGTTTTCATCTTTTTATTATGGAAAATGTCAAACATATACAACAATTGAGAGACTAGGATGGTGAACCTCTTCACACAGATTCAGCAGTTATGAACTCATGGGAAAAATCCAAGCTATTTCATCTATAAATAGCTCATTGTATATCTCTGAAAGATAAAGACTTCAAATAATAACCACCACGTTATCATCACACCTGTAATATTATAATTCCATAAAAACCACTAAATATCCACCCATTGTCTCAATATCCCCAATTGTCTCAGAATTTTGTTTTACACTTTGTTCAAATCAGTCTCCAAATAAGGTCCATAAATTGCAACTGGTAGGAATGCCTTTAAAGTCTTTTTTTAATCTATAGGTTTCTCAGGATAATCTAAATTATTTTTTAAATTTTAACAATCTTTAATTGTATGATACGTGAATATATCTCAATAAAACAGCTTTAAAAATTTTTAACAATCTTTAGAGCTCTAACTACCTTTGTTAGCTTAGGACCATACAAACTACAATTTGATTTGCCCACAAATTGTTTGGAAAATAGAGTTATATCAGATAATACCAGCTAAAAACTTTAACTTTTAAATGATAGTTGTCATAAATGGAGCAACAAGTGCTGAGCTCTAAGGAAGGGAGGCATCTCTAATTTTTACCAAATTGTGAGAAGCAGATAAAAATGTCAGAATTAACAAATCACCATTATAGTAAAGTTAAAGCAGTTTTGTTTTCTAACATAATTCCTTTCATCATACCAAACAGAAAGTAAAAGCATCCAATTCAGAAAAGGAAATGAGAGAGAAAAACCATTTCATTACATTCACCTTGGATTACGTGAAAGTTTGCCAATCGGGTCCCCTTTTCTGAGCTATCACAATAAGCAATGTATACTGGTATTAGTTAGGAACAGATTCAGTCACAAATAATAGAAAATCCAACTAACAGAAGTGTAAACACGTGGGAATTTGTTTTGTGAGTGTTACAAGGAGTTCTGCAGTCTGCAGTCCAAGGCTGGGACAGCTGCTCTATGGTGTCATCAAGGACCTAAATTCCTTCTCACTTTCTGCTCTGCCAGCCTTCTTGTGTGTGGCTTTGGTCTTCAGAGTCACAATATGGCTACTGCACCATGAGGCAGAGTAGCCACATTGCAGGCAGGAAGAAGAAGGAAGGGCAGAGGGCAAAAGGCAGAGGGTACAGGTCAGAGGGCGCAGAGTAGAGGGCGAAGGGCAGAGGGTGAACCTTTGCCTTTTCATTTGGAGAAAGACATTCCTTTCAGATCTCTTTGGCTGGAACTGTGTTGCATGGCTTCCCCTGGCTACCAGAAGGCTGGAAGACCGAGTTTTAGCTTTTATAAGCTCCTTAGACAGAAACAGATAAAGGGGAACTTGGTTGGAAATGGAGTTAAGTCAGCCGACGCATGATGACTGCCATCATCCACCCATTCAGGGTCATTTGAAAACTGAAGTTTTGCTCAAATTGAAACAAAATTCCCTTTCTTTTTACCTGTGACTTTACTTCCTAAATTGTCATTTTTACAACCATCAGACAATTTTCTCACACTCTTTGTAAAAATCTCTTCCTCTCTGTGATGGTTAGGCCAATGTGTCAACTCATCCAGGTAATGGTGCCCAGTTGTTTGGTCAAGCAAGCACTGGGCTAATTGTAATATAAGGACATTTCATGGGCTTTAATCATGAGTGAGTTGATTGCATAGATGGCTGGTTACATCTACCATCAACTAAGGAGATTGCTGCCATCAGCAATGAGTGATGTCTCCTCCAATCAGTTGAAGGCCTGAAAAGCGGAAGTGATTTCAGCATTCAGAGAGAGAATTCCCATCTCTACTTCAGACAGCCAGCATCTCGTGGGAACTCATCAGGGACCTTCTTCAGAGCCCCTGGGTTTGCAGCCTGCTCTATAGGATTTGGAGTTGTACATCCCCACGGTCACGTGAGAGTTTTATAAAATCTCATACTATTTACAGGTATCTCTGTTGGTTCTGTTTCTCTAAAGAACCCTGATTAAAGCAACCTCCCAACAGTCTTCAACCCTGTGAATCTCAGAGAAGTAGTGTGAACTGCATAATTCATTTCTGTTGAATTAATAAAAGAGTAATTTCTTAGGTTTATACAACCCTGTACAATTTATACATAATTTATACATAAATTGCACCCAGCACAACGAACATGCCAAGTGAATCTAACTCTGTGTGAGGTGAACCAAACCTTTCTGAGATTAAAGTGGTAACACTCCCCTCATAGAATCAGTGTGAAAATTAAATAGGGGGAAGCAGCTGTGACTCAATCAGTAGGGCTCCCGTTTACCATATGGGAGGCCCTGGGTTCGGTTCCCGGGGCCTCCTGGTGAGGGCAAGCCCGCCCGCACGGCGTGGTTAGCTGACCCAGCGAGCACAAGCAGCAAGGGGGGGATAAATGAATAAATAAATAAAATCTTTAAAAAAAAAAAAAAAAAAAAAAAGATTTTTTAAAATAAAAAAAAAAAAAAAAAAAAATTTAAATAGGGCATAGCTGAAACACACCTGATTAAAGGCCTGGCACTTAAAACTATTTATCATGAATCTCATAGTGATCTTTAGCAAGTTCACTTTTTATAATTATCAAGTTCACTCTGCTTTCCAAGGTAGGACTTGAACCAAATTGTCCAACTTTAAATCCAAACATCACTCTGGTTCCCCATTTTAGCCACTCAGTGAACCAAGAACCCATCCTTCCACACACAAGGCATCTAGGTAAAGAGGTAATCCCCATATAATACTCATATTTTAGTCCCAGCAATTCCCAGAAAATAATAAATATCCCTAACATAAATGGTAAGACTATCAACATTTTAGTAGACACTTTCATCAATATAATATAAAACTTAATAAGAAAACTGTTATGGTTTCCCTGATGCAAAAACAAATGCCATACAATGGGTTGGTTTAACAACAAGAATTTATTGGCTCACAGTTTCAGAAGTTAGAAGGCTAGCTTCCTCCTGGGGTTGGTATCTTCTGGCTGGTTGGCAATCTTTGGGTTTCCTTGGCTTTTGTGTCACATTGCAATGCACATGATGGTGTCTTCTTTCTTTTCAGGGTTCCATTGACATCCAGCTTCTAACTGCTTCCCATAGCTTCCTCTCCTTCTGTGTCCAATTCCTTTTGCTTATAAAGACCTCAGCCATATTGAATTAAGACCCACCCTCATTCTGTTTACCACACACCTTACCTAACAATACCTTCAAAGGTCCAATTTATAATTGGATTCAAACCTACAGGACCAGCGGTTGGGACCAGATTCAGTCCCCAACAAAGACCAAATTCATGCTAGCTGAGATAGCTGTCTGCAATTAACATCCTCCCAAGTGGACTAATGAGAAAGTAAAGATAATGTAGCCTGTACATAGTAATCAACCATTGTTACATCTCAACTTCAAGTAAGAAAGAGAAATTGTACCTAATAATATGAAAAGTACTTTTGAATGCCTCAGCTTAAAGACTCAGGCTGTCAAAACAACCATTAATTTTCACCACCACCCCTACCGCACCTTGAAGTGGATGCTATACAGATGTTTTACAAAAATGCTCCCCCAGCCACTCTTTATTGTCAGAGTTTTTTAGTGATTCAAGCAGCAGCTTCCAAAGAAGCTGAGATAGGACTTGCCAGAACTGGAGATAGGACTGTTGCTTTGTTGTGTTTCTCATTGTATTTCCTCTTTTGTCTCCTTGTTGCGTCATCTTGTTATGTCAGCTCACCGTGTCAGCCTGTCATGCCAGCCCATAAGGTCAGCTTGCTGTCTTGCTCATCTTCTCTAGGAGGCACCAGGAACCGAATCCAGGACCTCCCATGTGGTAGGCAGGTGGTGCCTAAATGCTTGAGCCACATCTACTCCTTTCAATATCCTTTTAAATATAGCCAGACACAGTTGTGACTTTGAAAAGTAATTGTGAAGCACCACATCTCAACTAGGTCTCTCCACTGCACATTGAACCTTAACAAAGGGAAGGGAGGACAAGGGAAAGAAAGGAAGGGAAACAAGCATTTACTATTTATTACATGTGCCATTTGATCCTCAGAGCAAGTATGTGGCAAAGCCAGGTCTTTCTGACCCATGCTTTTCAACCATACTTAACTAAATTATTATGGTTTGAATGAACTGATTAAGAATTTTCATTGGCTTAATAGATATTTATTCCCCTTAGACCGGATATTGTTAGATAAAACAGGAAATGTAAGCATCCACAACAGATGTTATTGCATCTTATCCAAAGAACCAGCACTAACCCAGGCCAACATGGGTCCTATGGGAGTGCTAATTCATAATCTTTCCTTAAACCAAAGTGAAGACCAATGGCAGCTTCTGATTAGGGAGAGTATGGCTGAGATTGCTACTTGCCACTCACTGCTCTTTCTTTAGTAACAGAACCCTGACCTTTTGCTGTGCACATTGTCAGCTAGCAGAGATTACCTTTTTCAGCCTCCCTTGCAGATAAGTGTGGTCATATGACTAATTTTTGGTCAATAAGATGTAACAAGAAACATTACATGCTCTACATTGCTATTTCTGCGGGACAGTGCAGTGTAGCGGAGAGTACATGAGCAATGGATTTGCTCACTTTTTCATTCCCTGTGGAGCCTAAAGCTACCAGGGGGACAGACACCAGACACAGAGTTGCACAAATAACCAATTATGATGATTATTTATTTGAAGGAAAAGTATAGGCTTAGTTTCAAATCCAGACCATGCAAAAACTACTTAATCTTTCTGTCATACAGCTTCATTTTTTGTAAATTGAAGGAAACAATGTATGTCTCATAGAGATGTTATGACAATTAAATGATTAAATCATAAATGAATTGGACACTATGTGCTTGGCAAATAGGATAAATTCAATACATTGCTTTTTTGCTGTTTTTATAATCACCACCATCATCATCATCAATCATAAGACAAAACAGAATTTCTGCCATAAAAGTTCATCTCCAAGGCTGATAATAGGTAAAAACACACCAACCAACAAACAATCCATATACTAAAAGAAGTAAGATGGGCACAGGAGAGTGGTGTGCTGGTGCTTTGAGTGAGATTTTTTATGCCTTCCTCCCAACTGTTGTAGTTAATAAAGATACCAGAATGTGATAGACCTCCTTTTTAAGTACAATTGGAAAGAGGGAAAAATCTAAAATTTTTTACCTAATAAGAAATTCAAACACACTTTCAATAGCAGAGAGGCTCTGAGCTTGAAAAGAGCAAGGTGAATTCCTTTATCACCTGGATGTGAGGAAAGCCTTTGCATCAATGACCCAAAATCCAGACCCAGTGAAAGAAAAGACTGATCCCATTTGACTACATAAATATAGTCAAAAGAAATGACAAAATAGAAGATATTGGCAATATATAGGACAGTTAAAAGGCAAATCTTCCTAATAGAAAAGAGTTCTGAAAAATCAAGAAAATCAACCAAAAGATAAATAACTCAATCAAAAACTGGGCAAAAGATATGAACAGATAGTTCACAAATATGCACGTGCACACACCACACCACAGAAATGGTCTTTAAATATTAAAAAAGGTACTTCACTCTCATCAAGATAAATGCAAATTTAAACTACACTGAGATACAATTTCCTACTTATGAGATTGGAAAAATTCAAAAGCTCAGAAACATATAATATTTCCCAGGCTGTGGGGAAATGGGAATTCTTACATTGCTGGGGGTGGATGTGCAAAATGCTACAACTAGTTTTGGAGAATTTGAAAATATCTAACAAAACTAAAATCCATTTACATTTTGAAGATATTGATAACAATATACTTACACACATGCAAAACAACATATACACGCAGTTATTCATTGTGGCATTATTTGAAATAGCCAAGTGTTTCTATAAATGGCCACCCAGGAGAAGATCAGTTGAATAAACTATGATACATCCAATTATGGGGTACTATATTGTCATAAAAAAGAATTAGGAAGATCTCTATGAACTTATATGAAAGAATTTCCAGGATATAGCGTTTAGTGAGAAAAATAAGGGGCAAAAGAATATATCGCATATGCTAGCTTTTGTTATGATATGGGAAATAAGAATGTGGGTGAGTGTTTCACAAAAGGAAAAACAAAAAGGATAAATCAGAAACTAAGGAAAACGGTTACCTATAGGAGATATGTAGAAACAGGGTAGAAAGGGGAATGGATGAGATGGGAGTGAGACATTTCACAGCTTTGACTTATGAACCATGTAAACATTTTAATACTCAATAAAATAAAATTTAATAAAAAGGATAAAAAAGCAAGCCCTGAAGTTTGAAACAATGGACCTAATATATAAAATAACCACACAGGAAAAAGAATTAATTCAAGTAATTTTCAAACACAGTACTCTATACCTCCTTAGTGTACATATTCTAAGGTCAAGATGGCCTTTAAGAAATCTTGACTTTGACTTAATAGGTTGGTGGTTGGCAGTGTTATTGGCTTATAATTCTAAAACCCCTTGGTGTGTTTGTAGAATAGATCAAATGAGTAAATACAATGATGCTACTGGGAACCAGGGTTCTCACTGTGGGTGAAGGAAAATATAAATATCAAATGGGAAAAGGTGAGGAAGAATCATATTGTTGGATTTTAACTGGAGGTATCCACTAAAAAGCTAGAAACATGGTGTCCTAGTTGCAATGAACAGACCTAGCACCCTGAACTTAGTTTATAAATACCATTTCCAACTAATTTAAAAAAAAAAAAAAAAGTAGGGATCCCTGAAGAATTGGATGATTCCAAATCTGGGCAGGGAGAGTACAAAAGTGAGGTGGAAACATCTCTTTGTGCCAAAAAGCAAGGAGGTTCACTGACATGTTTGGCAACATGTCAAAAGGAGACTGAAACTGGCCTGAAGGGGCTCCCTCTGCAAAATTTGGGGCAACTTGATCAACAAAAAAGAAAAACAACAATAGTTGATTCTGATCACATTTAATTTTTTTTAAAAAATCATGAATCTATAGAAGAATGTCAGCTAATAAATGTAGAAAGAAGGATATAATTAGAAAATCATGTGCAAACACAAATGCAGTAATTGGTTCAAGCAAGGATCTTCAATGGATAAAACCACTAGGTAGAAGGATGCTGGGGAACAGGATATTCAAATGGTCTCAAAGTATCATGCCACAGGTTATTATTAAATACACACACACACACACACCACAGTATATTTACAATGGAGAGATGTGGTGGGCAAATAGCAGACATGCATTTCAGGGAATGGAGGGTGCTGAACCACTATCATCTTGATGAAGAGTTCACTTTAGTCTGGAATCCATCAGGGCCCTGAAAGAGGGAAAATCCTTTCCCTTGCAGCTGCTCATAGTGAACAGTGGGCACCATCAGCTGTCTGAGAAGCTGAGACACAGTAGCTGAAGCAGGAGAGAGCTGCCATGCAAAGACGTCCCAGGACGGATTCTGACCAGAGAAAGAGAAGTTCCAGAATCAACCATGTCCTAATTCTAATATACAGGTGATCTAACATATTGGTAATCACATCAGAACTCATAAATAATTGCATTCATTCTTAGAAGAAGAGAAATACTGGAAAGATTCCAAACTTAGGACCCATTCATTTAATAAATATTTATAAAACATCTATTATTAAACCAGAGCTGGGTTCCAGTCTGACTTGTTTTAAACTTATGTAAATGGTGATTTAACCTATGCAAGAAGTTCCCCTACAAATCAATTATCTTCCAAAAACCTGCTCATCATCCATTTTGATGTAATTTCCAAGATTACCTGAAAAAAAAAAAAAAAAAGACACTTTTGTTCTGACATTACACTTTAGAGTAGTGGGGAAAAGCCTTTTTTATTCTTTTATCTTGGTTTTCCAGTCTGAAAACCAGAGTACTTCGTTAACACAAAAAAACAACTAATTAATGTAATAGCCAATATGCATGTATATATAACATACAATCAAAATGGTATCTCCTGTTCAAAAGATGACTATGTTTATATATAATAATAAATATATAATGTGCCTGTGTACCTATATTAGTTATCTATTTCTGCACTGCAAACCACCTCCGAAACGTGAAACACATTTATCATCTCAGTTTGGGTGGATCAGGAACCTAGACACAGGTTAGTGGGATCCTTTTGATCAGAGTCTCTCACATGCCTGCAATCAAGAGGACATCTGGGGAGGAAGATGTGGCTTAAGCAATTAAGCTCCCGCCTACCACATGGGAGGTCCCGGGTTCAGTTCCTGGTGCCTCCTGGAGAAGATGAGCAAGACAGCAAGCTGGTGTGGCAAGCTGAAGCAACAAGATGATGCCACAAGGAGACACAAAGAGGAAACACAATGAGAGAGACAACAAAGCGGGGAGCGGAGGTGGCTCAAGTGATTGAGCGCCACTCTCCCACATTGTGGATCCCGGGTTCAGTTCCTGGTGCCTCCTAAAGAGAAGAGGAGCAGACACAGAGAGCGCACAGCGAATGGACACGGAGAGTATATAGCAAGCACAAACAATGGGGCGGGGGGCGGGTGGAATGGGACTAAATAAATAAATAAAATCTTTTTTAAAAAAGAGGACATCTGGACTGCAGTTGTCTCAAGACTTCCCTGGGAAAGGCACCCCAGCAGAATTCAGTTCTTGGCAGGTTGCTGGATGGAGGACTTCTCGGCTGAGGCTGCCCTCAGTCCCTGCCACAGGGGCCTCTCCATAGGGCCACTCACAGCATGGCAGCCGGCTTCATCAAAGTGAGCTAGGGGGAGAGTGCCAGCAAGACCGAAGTCACAGTCTTTTATAACGGAAACTTGAACGTGGCGTCCAGTCACTTTTGTGTGTTCTTTTCTTTCAAAGCCCTCCCTAGGTCCAGCCCACACTCAGGAGGAAGGGATAACGCAGGACACGAATACCAGGGGGTGGGAAACCTTGGGAGCCCTCTCTCAAGGCTGTGTACCAGAGTGTCTCACCCTTACTCCACTGACCCTGAGGTCCAAGGAATATAACCTTCTTTATTTTCCTGTAACCACTTAACTTCTATTTCGAGTCCATTTTCAAATGAACTCTTGATCTTTGTTAATTCTGGTTTCTCCAACCCTTTCCTTAAGGTTGAAGTTGCAAGGGAGTTACTGGGGAGGGTTACAGGCATGCTGTGGGGAGGGAGAGCCCATCCTCAGTGCCATCTGTCCTCCTCCCAGGTGGCTGCTGCCATTCCTGCCTTCAGAGTCCCTCCAGGCCCCTCTGCCCTCCTGGAACTCCCATGCCCAGCTTCAGGGCATCCATCTGCTTCTTCCTGGCCCTCCGAGGACAAGGGGTTCTCTGCGGGCCTCAGTGGGCCTCTCTGCTAAGTCATTCACTCGGGCATTCCCTCTCAGAGTCCTGGAGCCTCTCAACGGTGACTCTATTCTGGGAAAGAAGCTCTCTGTGTTCCAGACCCCTCTGGGGTCTTGCCTTTTCTACGGGAGGCAGCCTGGAAGCAGCACCCAGGCCCCTTTCTCTGAGACCCAGCCAATCTCTCTCCTCTCTCCCGAGGCTGGGCATCTTTTTCCAGGCTTGGGCTGGAGGAGAAAACACCTTCTCAGTCTCTTAATGTTTCTCTAAAATGTTTGCTTTATGTCCAGGGTCCTCTCAGTAGCCCTCGGGGTTTAGCCTGTTGGAAACCAAACTCAGACATTTTTTTTTCCAGTTCTTCAAGCTGACATATCTCTGTAAGCAAGAAGGAACTCTGACCTCCTAATGGGAGGGCTGCAGTGGCAATATCTGAAAACATTTGCCAATAACTTCCCTGAAAAAATTATCCTAGCATCTATGTTCTGATCATGAGAAATGGGTGGGAAACCCAATATCAGTTAGTCAGTTGGTTTGCAAACAATCCTAACAGCTGGCATCTTTAAAATATTTACCCTTTGCCAATTACTGTTTTAAGCACTTGACATATAATAACTCATTTAATCCTCATAATATCCTTGAATAATAGGAATCCCATAAAATAGGAATTTTATGAATGGGAAAATTCAGGCTCAGAGAGGTTAAGTGACTTGGCCAGGGCCACACAGCTCTGAGAGTTGGCATAGGCTTTGGAACCCAAGCAGCTTGGCTCTAGTGTCTGTACTATCAACTACAGAAACAAACTTGCCTGTTTGGCAGCTGCAGCCTAGAATGCAGGTCAGTGATTACAAACTCCACTGTACATTTTTATCTTTTATTCTGAAATATTTCAGACACAAGGTATAAAGAACAATGTTTTTAAAACCCACGTACCAGGAAGTAGATGTGGCTTAAGCAGTTGCATGACCGCTTACTACACGGGAGGTCCCAGGTTCAGTTCCCAGTGCCTCCTAAAGAAGATGAACAAGACAGCGAGCTGACGCAATAAGAGGATGCAACAGAGAGACACAATAAGGAGACACACAACAAGTGGGGAGCAGAGGTGGCGCAAGTGATTGGGTGCCTCTCTCCCACATTGGAGGTTCCGAGTTCGGAACACCTCCATCACCTCCCTCCACTCCTCTTCCAGACTCCTCTACATCCTCATTCATCCTCAGAGGATGGGAAATGTTAGAACATGTACACACTTTGGGGTCGATCAATAACTTAATAAATATTTATAGTTTGGCCCCATCTCCCATTGGAACTATTTTAATAACAGTGTACTTGGTCTGTTTTCCCTTTTCCTTCTCTCACTTATCCAGTTCCTCCTCCTCACTGCCACTTGAATGATATTTCCAAAATCCCAAATGCAACCCCATCACATCCAGGATTAGGGGCAAACTCCTTGGTAAAAAGACTGCCACCTCTCCAGCCTCATCTCCATCCACTCTTCCTTCAGGAACCCCAGCTCCAACTTTTCCCCAAATACGGCACAGATTTCCAAATCTCCGCACATGTGACAACATATGCTGTCGTCAGTGACCACTACACCCTTTCCTCAGCACTCCCATACCTGCCTACTCTCCAGCTCAGTCCCGCTAACTACTCAAGCCCTGGCTCAAAACCTCCTTCCTTAGTGAATCCTAACTGATTCCTCAAAACAGAGTTACCCCTCACCCTCGGCACTGCCGTGGACTTTTTCCCTACCACTAAGGTTACAGTAATCATAGAAATCTACATGGCAGTTGTTTGCAGGTCAGAGTCCCGACATGGCCATGAGCTTCCCATGGAAAAGGGCTGTGTCCACTTTACCTTCCAGCTCACAGTACAGTGGCTGGAGTGTGTATACATAGATGAAGCTTGCCACGTGGGTGCAGCCTATGGCCTGAGACTCCGTCTGGGTGAGCCAGCTATCTTAAATGAGAATTTTGATATTACCGATGGAGGGGCTTGATGATAAGTCAATGAAGGTCTCTTTTATAAGGTGGCAGCCAGATCACACCATTCCAGAACACAGAGGATGGTTGTGGGGAATGAGGCAGAGGTGCCGATGACCAAAAGCATGTTATATTGTATGGAGGTCTGAGACTCTGTGCACTTTTTCAAACACAGCTTTATGGAAATTGAGTTGAGATATTATTCAAGTACCATAAATTAATCCATTGAAAGTACACAGTTCAGTGATTTTTTTAGTGTACTTACAGAGTTGTGCAACCAAATTTTGGAATATTTTCATCACCCCTGAGTGAAACCACACATCCGTTAGCAGTCACTTCTTATTCTCCTTCCTTCCCCCCTTCTCTCCCCATCCTTAGGCAATTACTAATCTACTTTCTGACTCCATATATTTACCAATTCTGGACATTGCACATAAATAGACTCATACAATATGTGGTCATTTGTGGCTGTCTTCCTCCACTTAGCATAGTGTGCTCAAGGTTCTTCCATGTGGTAATATGTATCAGTACTTCGTTCTTTTGATGGCTGAATAATATCCCATTGTATGAATATGCCACATTTTGTTTATCCATTTGGAAGGAAATGTTGGTTGTTTCCATTTTTTGGCTATTATGAACAATGCTACTATGAACATTCATGTACAAATTTTTGTGTGGACATGTGTTTTTATTTTGTCTATCCAGGAGTGGAATTGCTGAATCATATGGTAACTCTATGTTTAACTTTTTTTAAAAAGATTTATTTTATTTATCCCCCCCCCCCATTGTTTGCACTCGCTGTCTGCTCTCTGTGTCTGTTCTTTGTGTGCTCATCTTCTTTTTAGAAGGTACTAAGAACCGAACCCAGGACCTCCCATGCCCAATCACTCGAACCACCTCCATTGCCTGCTTGTTGTGTCTTCATTGTGTCTCTTCATTGTGTCTCTTCTCTTCTTTGTGTCTCTTTGTTGCGTCATCTCATTGTGTCAGCTCACCGTGTCAGCCCTTCACGTCAGCTTGCTGCCTTGCTTATCTTCTTTAGGAGGCACTAGGAGCCAAACCCGGGACCTCCCATGTGGTAGGCAGGCACCCTACTGCTTGAGTCACATCCGCTCCCCTCTATGTTTAACATTTTGAGGAACTGCCAAACTGTTTTCCAAAGTGGCTGAACCATTTCACATTGCCACCAGCAATGTATAGGCATTCCAATTTCTCCACATCTTTCCCAACTCTTGCTGTCTTTCTTTTATTATAGTCATACTAATGGGTATGAAGTGATATCACATTATGGTTCTTATTTTCCTAATGACTAATGATGTTGAGCATCTTTCCTTGTGCTTCTTGGCCATTTATATATCTTTGTTTGGAGAAATATCTATTCAAATCTTTTGCCCATTTTTAGATTGGGTTATTTCTCCTTTTGTTATTAAGTTGCAAGAGCTCTTTATGCTGGATACATGTCCTGATCAGAAATAATGTCTGCAAATATTTTTTCACACTCTGTGGGTTTTCTTTTCACCTTCTTGATAGTGTCCTTTGAAGCCCAAAAGTTTTTTTTATTTTAATGAAGTCCAATTTATTTATTTTTTCTTTTGTCACTTATGCTTTCAATTTTCTATCTAAGAAATCATTGCCTAATCCAAGGACATGATGATTTACTCCTTTGTTTTCTTCTAGTTTTATAGTTCTAGCTCTTGCATTTAGATCTATGATCCATTTTGAGCTAATTTTTATATATGATCTGAGCTAGGGTTCTGACTTCATTCTTTTACATATGCATTTCCAGTTATCCCAGCACCATTTGTTGAAAAGACAATTCTTTTTCCATTTAATTTTCTTGGCACCATTGTTGAAAACCAATTGACCACAAACATAGGGTTTATTTCTAGATTCTCAGTTCTACTCCACTGATTTATATATCTATCACATGCCGGTACCACTTTATTTTTTTTTTATTATGGGTAAAAATCAAAATTCTCACAATACATACAAACATTTGCAAAATGATATATAAATATATATGCATATATGTGTATTTGCTTACAAAAATGTTATTTATATATATATATATACATATATTTTAAGAGGTGCTTAGATTACCTAAAATATTACACGGAACCCACTGGGATTCCCATGTTGCCCACCTCCCACACCTCCCACCACATCCCACACAAACATCTCCCACAGTGTGGCCCACCAACCTCAATGAACTTACACATCCTGGAGCCTTGCCACCAACCATAGACCACAGTTCACACTGTAGACCACACTCTCTCCCACTCAGTT
>JAKSZT010054583.1:7367536-7430530 GCA_026826555.1 Tolypeutes matacus
TGTATAATCCTTTTGATATGTTGTTGAATGCGATTAGCAAGTATTTTGTTAAGGATTTTAGCATCTAGGTTCATTAGAGAAATTGGTCTGTAATTTTCCTTTCTTGTGGTATCTTTATTTGGTTTTGGTATTAGGGTAATGTTGGCATCATAGAATGAGTTAGGTAGTATTCCTTCTACTTCTATTTTTTGGAAGAGCTTAAGTAGAATTGGTGTTAGCTCTTTCCGGAATGTTTGGTAGAATTCAGCTGTGAAGCCATCTGGTCCTGGACTCTTCTTAGTTGGGAGGTTTTTAATGACTGAGTCTATCTCTTTACTTGTAATTGGGCTGTTGAGTTCATCTATTTCTCCTTTCATCAACGTCGGCTGTTTGTGGGTTTCTAGAAACTTGTCCATTTCCTCTAAATTGTCATTCTTGTTGGCATATAATTTTTCAAAGTATCCTCTTATGATACTCTTTATTTCTGTGGGGTCAGTAGTGATATCACCTTGCTCATTCCTTATTTTATGTATTTGCATCTGTTCTCTCTTTTTCTTTGTTAGTCTGGCTAAGGGTTTGTCAATTTTGTTGATATTCTCGAAGAACCAGCTTTTGGTTTTGTTTATTGTTTCCAGTGCTTTCTTATTCTCTATTTCATTTAGTTCTGCTCTAATCTTTGTTATTTCCTGTTTTCTACTTCCTTTAGGTTTAGTTTGTTGTTGTTTTTCCAATTCCTCCAAGTGTGCAGTTAGGTCTTCAATTTTAGCTCTTTCTTCTTTTTTAATATATGAATTTATGGCTATGAACTTCCCTCTCAGGACTGCTTTCGCTGCATCCCATAGGTTTTGATATGTTGTGTTGTTGTTTTCATTAGTTTCAAGGTAGTTACTGATTTCTTTTGAAATTTCCTCTTTGACCCACTGTTTGTCTAAGAGTGTGTTGTTTAACTTCCATATCCTTGTGCCTAACCTGTTTCTCTGGCCCTTATTGATTTCCAACTTCATTCCGTTGTGGTCAGAGAAATTACTTTGTATAATCTCAATCTTTCTGAATTCATTGAGTGTTGTTTTGTGGCCTAGCATGTGGTCTATTTTGGAGTATGTTCCATGTGCACTGGAGAAGAATGTAAATCCCGCTGTATTTGGGTGTAGTGTTCTGTATATGTCTATTAAGTCCAAATCTTCTAATGTATTGTTGAGTGCCTTCGTTTCTTTATTGATTCTCTGCCTAGATGTTCTGTCTAATGATGATAGTGGTGTGTTGAAGTCCCCTGCTATAATTGTAGAGGAATTTATTTCTCCTCTTAGTTTTTCCAGAGTTTGCCGCACGTATTTTGAGGCACCTCGATTAGGTGCATAAATGTTGATGATTGTTCTCTCTTCTTGAGAGATTACTCCTTTTACTAATATGTAGTGTCCATCTTTGTCTCTTACAATAGTTTTGCATTTAAAGTCTATTTTGTCTGATATTAGAATAGCTACTCCTGCCCTTTTTTGGCTATTGTTAGCTTGTAAAATGGTTTTCCAGCCATTCACTTTCAGCCTCCTTGAATCCCTGGGCCGAAGGTGGGTTTCTTGTAGACAGCATATAGATGGATCATATTTTCTTATCCATTCTGCCAATCTGTGTCTTTTGATTGGTGAATTTAATCCATTAACATTCAGTGTTATTACTCGAAACGAATTTCTTACTTCAGTCATTTTTTTCTTTGGGTTAATGTATGTCATATGTTGTTTTTTTTTCTCTTTTTGAGTTTTCAGTTGTTTTTAAACTCTCCTCCAACTCTCTCTCCTTTGTTTTTTCCTTTCAATTTGTAGAGATTCCTTTAGTATTTCTTGAAGTGCTGGTTTCTTCTTGACATACTCTCTTAATTGCTGTTTATCTGTGAATATTTTGAACTCTCCATCATTTTTGAATACCAATTTTGCTGGATAGAGAATTCGTGGCTGGAAGTTTTTTTCTTTTAGTGTTTTGACTATGTCATACCACTGTCTTCTTGCCTCCATGGTTTCAGCTGAGAAATCAGCACTTAATCTTATTGTGCTTCCCTTGTATGTGATGGTTCTCTTTTCTCTTGCTGCCTTGAGTATTTTCTCTTTGTCTTGAGCATTGGACAGTTTGATAAGTATATGTCTTGGAGTTGGCCTGTTGGGATTTATACTATTTGGGGTGCGCTGTGCTTTCTGGATCTGCACATCCATTTCTCTCAATAGAGTTGGGAAGTTTTCAGCCATAACTTCCTTCAACACTCCTTCTGTTCCCTTTCCCTTCTCTTCTCATTCTGGGATGCCCATAATGCGTATATTTGTGCGTCTTGCATTATCGGTTAATTCCCTGAGACCATACTGGATTTTTTCTACCTTTTTGTCTATCTTTTCTACAATCTCTTTGATTTCAACTGTATTGTCTTCCATATCACTAATTCTTTCCTCTGCCTGTTCAATTCTGCTGCCATGTGAGTCCAGCGTCTTTTTCATTTCTTGACTTGTGTCTTTGTTCGCCATCATATCCAGTACCTTTTTAGGTGTGTTAGCTATTTCTTCAGTATGTTCTCCCAGTGTCTTCTTTATATCCTTAATCTCTTCCTTCAGTTCTTTAAGTTGGTTCATGATATTTGTTTGGATAGCTTTGATTAGTTGTTCGATGTACTGCATTGCTTCCTGGTTTTTATTTTGTGCACTGGACTGGTCCATGTTTTCCAGTTTTTCAGAGTCATTTGTATTTTTCTGTTGCCCTCTGGTCATCATATTATCTTGATGGGTTTGTTCAGTTGATTAGCTTTTCTCTATGCTCTAGAATTTTATTTAGCTGTTGGTTCTGCGTGTGAGTTAAGTTTTCTCTTTGGCAGTTTTTCTTCTTATTTTATTTCCTTACTTCTTTCTATGTTCCCTTGAAGGCAAAAGGTTAGGGCCAGAGGAATCAAAAGATGTAAGGAAGGCAGAAGGATAATAGAAATATTGATAAAAGTTAGAAGAGGGGCAAAATGAGACTTAATGAGATGATTATTTAACTTGTGTAGGCAGTGTAGAGTACTAGGAAAAAATATGGAGTTCCTATAATGGACTGGGAAAACAAATGGAGGAATATATATATATAGTGATTTAGAAGGCTAGAATTATGAGGAGGTAGAGAAATAGTAGAGAAAGGTCTGAAAGGAAAAAGTTAATACTAATAAAAAAAAAAAAAGAAAAAAGAAGAAGAAAACAAAATAGATGGGATAGAAATTGACACCCTTAAGTTGTGGGCCTATGAAAAAATGTTATCTCTAAGAGCCACAACAGAAAACAGAAGGCAGAAACATGCAGGAAGGATAAGCGATAATTTGTAATACAGAATCAATATATACAGCGAGTGGGAAATTACTGAATAAGAAGCCCAGCAAATAAGCAACCAGCTGGCAACACCTATTTAAAAAAAAAATAGAAGGAAAAAGGAAGGGGGGAGGAAAATGGGAATAATAGCAATAGACCAGAAAGTAACAGAGAGAAACCAAAGATCCACACAGGCAAGCAGTCAAACAGAGCTAAGGGGGGTCAATGATTCCCCTAGGGTCCACATGGATCCTTCCTGCCTACTTGTGTTTATCAATGAATTTCCCCACAGGGTTCTATATGCAGGTCCTGAAGCAGCTTTTAGCTATTAAACTAAATTAAAAAGAATTTATTTTTCATTTGTTGAGGTGACCTCACTTTTTTTTTTTTAGCCAAATGCAGGACCCAAAATAATTCCTCTTCTAGACCAACCCCCTTGCGGAAGGGACCCTAGCTGTGCCCGTGGAAATTAATCAAGCACGTCCCACTTTCTGGACTCCCCAGGTTAGCTGAAACTCTGTTAGTCAGTGAAGAGTGCTAAAGACAGCGGATTCCGCCCCTTTTGGCGCCGAGCTCCAGCATCACCGGGCTGCTCAGTAAATCAGTTTGAGTGCAGATTCGCGTCTGCTCTCAGCCTGGTGCTGCTTCAGTTCGGCTTATCTGCTCCCCAAAGCTATGGGGCGGTGCAGGCAGCCAGATCAATGTCTAAAAATATAAAATACCCTTCCCTGTCTTCCAAT
Organism: Tolypeutes matacus; assembly: GCA_026826555.1. NCBI lineage: Eukaryota > Metazoa > Chordata > Mammalia > Cingulata > Chlamyphoridae > Tolypeutes > Tolypeutes matacus. Next base: position 7,371,567 of record JAKSZT010054583.1, read on the forward strand.
CGAACCCTCCCTTTGTTGGGAAGTGTCCCTTCCTCCTGGCTCCGCAGCGGCCCGGGTCTTATCCCTGGGTGGCCAGGGAAATCAGCTGCGTTCCCAACCAAAATCCCCCCTCCGGTTCACCGGGTGCTGACTAGCTCGTTTGCTCTGTTCACACAAGGTCCAAGGGGTGCCAGGCAGCCAGCTCCCCAGAAAATAAAACTTTTTTGCCCCACCCGCGGCTCCAAATGGCCGTTTTATTTTTTTTTTTCCATAACCGTGGGGCTCAGCCGCCTGTGCCAACCTCCACCGGCAGCCTCAAAACTCACGAATCTCCACCGTTCGGTCCACGCCGCCGATCCGCGCAGATCCCGGTACCACTTTATATTGATTACTGTAGGTTTGTAGTAAGTTTTAAAATCTGGAAATTTGTCCAACTTGGTTCTTATCTAAGACTGTTTGGGCTATTCTGAGTATTTTGCATTTCCATATGAATTTTAGATAAACTTGTTAATTTCTGCACAAAAAATTAGCTGTGATTTTGAAAGGTGTGATGGTTAGGCTAATGTGTCAAGTCGACCAAATAATAGTGCCCAGTTGTTTAGTCAAGCAAGCACTGGACTAATTGTAATACAAGGACATTTCATGGACTTTAATCATCAGCGAGTTGATTGCATAGATGGCTGGTTACATCTACAATCAGCTGAGGAGATTGCAGTTAGCAGTGAGTGATATCTCATCCAATCAGCTAGAGAACTTAAAAGGAGAAATGATTTAAGCATTCAGAGAGAGATTCCCCATCTCTATTTCAGATAGCCAGCATCTCCTAGGGAATTTGTAGCCATTGGCCAATTTAATGTAATTATGAATTCCAAAAATATAATTGGATCATGCTTGTAAACTGATCTGTTAATCTGGGAATGATTAAGTTATGATTAGGGCATTGACTGGGCCATGTAAGTAGGGCATTGAGCCCCACCCCTTGGTGGGTGGAGAATCGAATATAAAAGGCAAGGCAAAGAACAGAGTTGAAGCAGTTTTTGAGAAGAAGTTTTGATGTTGGAGAAAAGGCCCCAGAAGAAGAGAAATGAGCCATTTGCCTGATCGTCTACAGCTAACCTTGTGGAGGAACCAGAAGAGCTAAGCCCGGAGAGAAACGCAGCCCCGGGAAGAGAAGAACACAAGAAGCCTGAACCCTGGCAAACATTGGCAGCTGTCCTGCTCCAACACGTGGCAATGAACTTTGGTGAGAAGAAACTTAATGGTTTATGGCCTGGTATCTACGGACTTCCACCCCAAATAAATACCCTTTATAAAGACCAATCAATTTTTGGTATTTCACATTGGCACCCCTTTGGCTGACTAATACAGAATTCAATGAGGACCTTTATCTGAGTCCCTGGCTTGCAGTCTGCCTTACGGAATGTGGACTTGTGCATCCCCACGGTTGTGTGAAACAATTTTATAAAATCTCATACAATTTATAGATATCTCCTGTCTGTTCTGTTTCCCTAGAGAACCCTGACAAATACAATAGGGATTGTGTTGAATCTGTAGATCAATTTTTTTTTTTTGTAGATCAATTTTAACAATATTAAGTCTTCTGATCCATGAACATGGATCAGAATAAAATAATAATTTTATTATTTTATTATTTTATTAATAATTATTTGCTTAAATCTTCTTTAGTTACTTTCAACAATGTTTTGTAGTTTTCATTATGCAATTCTTAAACTTCCTTTGTTAAATTTATTACTAAGTTTTTATTCTTTGTGATGTTATTGTATATGCAATTGTTTTCTTAATTTCATTCTCAGATTCGTTATTGCAAGTATGTTAGAATACAATTGATACTTGTATATTGATCTTGTATCCTGCTCCTTTATTCCCTCCTCCTGAGAATGAATCACATCTTCCCACAGTCTTCCTTCCTCATTCTTCTTTACTTGAATTTCCTGAAGCAGCATTTTCTGGAAGATAAGAACCAACATAAATCATTTGTTCTGTGGGATATCACTTTCTCCCCAAGGCAAAGAAACAAGACAAATAAATTTCACTCTTAGAAGAGAAGTAGAGATGTCAGATCAAGGCATTAGTAAGGTACAATTTATTGTTTGGTGCCTGCTCCCATAAACCCAATTTAGCAGCATAATCTGGAAGATTGTAAATAGAATTCAGTTTCTTCTGTTTTCTGTTTGGAGTCTGGTATTTCTCCTACCCACTGACATTTACATGATCAGTTTGTTAATTGTTTAGAAGAAACAGCAACCCATAACTAAACAGAGACAACGAAAGTAACATTCATATTTTTTTATTATAATTAAAGTTTCAGAAACAAGTTTAAGTCCTTAGAGTATAGAGCAGTTATATAAGACTATGTTTTACAGGAGGTACTCATGGAAAGTAAAGAATGCTCACACATTGAATTTGTCCAATTTCCTAGAACCCTAAATTTAACTGGATTTTTCATCATCCCATTGTGAGAAAAAAAAGAAAAGTATTAGAAATTATTGACATAACTAAATTATTAAAAGCAAACCTTCTTTCTAGAAGCAGTAGACATTCAGTTTCAATCTCTTGCAATTAAAGAGAAGTCCTTGGTCCTGTAAGTCAAACAAAGGTTCTGTTTTAATCAGTATAAGGACGGATGAGGCATGCTTAAAACATTTCAGTATCAGAATGAAAACAATGGCCCTCTGGGATGTGCTTTTATTTAAAGTAAAGCTAACAAATATCATTCATTATGTTATAGCTACCATATATTAAATATTATCATGAGCCCTAGTGCATTACATAAATTATATCATTTAATCTTCCCAATAACTCTATGGTATATGTATATAATCATTTCCCATTTTACAGCTGAGGAAAAAGGCTCAGAAAGATTGCTACTTGTCCAAAATCTCCAGTTAATGGTGGTAGAGCCAAGGCAAACCCAGATCTGCTGGACTCCAAACCTCACTGTTAACAATGACCCTACACCACTGCCCTTAAAAATAGTCAGATAGATCTTTTTCCATCAGTGTCTCCACTCAGCTTTAGGCTCCCGCAAACCCAGTGGCCCTATCCACTTTCCCTCCAGTTATCCCTCTCACCTCCCCATGAGGGTGCCTGAGGGGCTCCCCCATTCCCAGCCTCCAGCACTCCTGCTCCTGGCACAATCATCTCCACCTTCCAAGCGCTCCCACGTGGGACACCACCAGCTCTTTCTGAATCACATCTATACTATACCTCTCTGGGCCTTCCAAGGTCTCCACCAAATAGCCAAAAAACTAAGCCAAGATAAGGAGCTCGGGAGACTGTTTTAAAAGCTCTCAGATAATGTGTGTGCTCACCACATACCTGTCCCTTGTTTACGCTTCACCTCCTTCATGAGCCTTTTCTAATCCCTCACCCCCATTCCCAGTGGAAAAACCATCCCCTCCCTTAAGCCCCACAGAACCCGGATCAGACTTTTATCAGACACCAGCAGTGCCTTATTGTGGGTGCATCTTTCCTCATCTACTTCACCAGTCTGTGAGATTGCCTTCTTTGCCTCTGAATCCCCAGTGTCTAGCATTTTGCCTGGTACTTATTAGTGAGTATTCAATAACTGCTTGATGAATGAACAACTGAATGAATGAATTCTCCATCCTACACCTCAAAATACCTTCCGCATCCAGCCACACACTACCCGAACTTATAATACTAGATATTATAGTAGGACATAGTCTTCTCTTGGTTTAAGAATTTGTGCCCAATTAAAAGACAAAGCCTCAGAGGAGTTGTGCATGTAGGCTCGGCAGTTGGTTAAGCCTCCGTGTGAATGACTTTCTCAGGGGGAGGTGTGTTAGGAGAGATGATTGCTCGAGGAGTCTTAAATGGGGCTAAAGAAGGGGGAAATACAGAAAGATAGATTAGAACTGGAGACAAGCTTTTTCTCTAGCAGCTTTGCTGAGGAGCAGCTCTGGTCACCATAGCAACGGTAGCACTCTCTGGTACTTCCTTCCAGCTTCCTCACCTGCTGGAGAGGAGGAACTGAAAGCCCCAAGCTCTTAACCCAGCAGGGCACCCTCCTCGCATCTCCTTGAGAGAAGAAGCCTGGGAGAGATTCAGGAAGACAGCAGCCTGGGCTGAACCAACAAGGGTGGCGTAGGAAAGAAGCCAAAGAGGGTGGGGCGGGGACCATGCTGCTGCCAGGAGGTGAAGGCTAAAGCGTGGGCACGCGTGACATGGGAATAAAGGAATAAGCTGTCACAGTTGGCAAATAATCACAGCTGGGGCAACGGTTCTCAGAGCTGATTACCTAGAGATCCTCTGGTTTAATTGATTTTATACAACCTCCTGACTGCAAAATTGGGAGCCTCAAACAATAAAGGCAATTTCCAAAGGACAGCTGCTTGCTCAAATGGACACCCCACATGGAATTGTTTACTGAAGCTTCTAATGACTTATTCTTCTCAACTGAGCTAGAAAATGTTTTTCTTCTAAACAAGAAATGGGAAGAACTCCAGATTTGCGATAGGAGGTTGTGCATGAGGGTGTCGCTACAGTGTGTAATTATTAGTGTTCCTAATCAAATCAGCAGCATTGCATAAGATTTGCCCATTTCTGCAGCAGAAATATGATTGGGAAATGCTAATAGACAGTATTATCTTTCTAGGTGCTTCTTTCTCATCATTCTGTCCTGGGCATAAGTCAAGTCAACAATATTTTTTTTTCAAGATAGGAAGAAAGGGGTAATTATTATATTTGATGAATTTATTAATCAATTTTGTTGCTGAAGACATAAGGAAATTGTGAATTTGGTAAAAAATATTTGAGATTCTAAAGGTTTTATTTTAGAGAAAATTATCTTTTTAATCAACACCAAAGGGAGAAACACAACTTACCCAAACAATTCCTAGAGTTGATCACGGTTCATTGAGGAACAAAACAGCAGAAACATGTAATTTCATGGCAACTCCCACCAACCGCAGCCTCTCATTACAAGCAAAAATCCAAATAATTTACTTAGCAACACTGTGGCTGGCATTTAGCCTTTGTCTTCCACACATCTGGTGCTCCAAGTATGATGCATTTAATAAACATGTTTATAAGCCAGTAATTTATTTCTGGCACTATTTTTGCTTCTTTTTACACCAAACTTCATTCATGGAGAAGAAACATATTAATTGTCTCATTGTTAAGTGACCTTTCTTACTATATTGTTATGAGACTTTACAAAGCATGCTAATGAGCATTGTCTTAGAAATCAAGTGTGGCATCAGCTACAGGTTGACATCTTTGTGCCACAACAGTCAAAAGCAAAGCATCAAGCCAAGGGTTGGGGGTGAGGGAGAAGAGCCACCTCGAAATATTCCCTTAAGATTTGCCAGAGAGTAAAAACGACATCAGAAAATCATTCTGATGTACCTCATGCCCTCTAGATGACAATGTGTAGTGTTTCATATCACTGCCGTGTTTTAAGATGGAAAAGCAATAGAGTTCATTTTATTCCAGTTTGAGAAAATTTTTATGTAAAAAAACAGGCAGATGGAGATTCCAGATAGTTACAAAACAATCAAAAATTGTTTGATACATCTTCTGAGACAAAGATCCATTTTATGAAATCTAAGTGGATTTTCTGTGCATAAGACTACCCAACCCCGTGGACACTAATGGTTCCTTCAGAGGACAAAATGCACCCACGGTTACTTTTCAGAGGACAGGAGGTCAGTTTATGAAAGGACAGATGGCTAAATGGACTCAGCAGTAACCATACTGCTCGGCAAACATCTACACCAGGAATAAGAAGTAGCCTTGATTCTGCTCTTAACTCTGCCACCAACAAACTCTGTCATTTAACCTGTCTCTGAGGCTCTTCATCGGTTAGCTACTGCCAGGTAACAAACAGCCCCAAAACTTAGTGGCTTAAAACAACAACCACTTATTTTATTTCTTACAAATCTATGGCTAGGTGGCTGGCGGGGTTTCTGCTGACCTGAGTCAGGCTCAGCTGATCTCATCTGGTCACATGCAACCATCTATGGTCAGTTGGGAGCTCCTGGGTCTAGGATGGCCTCCACCATGACAGCATGGCTCTGCTTCATGTGTTTTTTTTTTTCCAGTTCCTGGCAGGCTAACCTCAGATTGTTCTCATGGTGGAAGCAAGGTGGAGAGAGGGAGGGAGGGAGAGAGAAAGTGGACATAATCTCTTAAAGCTTAGGTTTGGAACTGACCTTCTGCCACATTTCCTGGGCTTGCCCTTTAATCAGGGGTTTTATGAGTACTCGATGAGATGGTCTTTGTGAAGCACTTTACAAATCACAAATTGTCATAAAGCAAATGTAATGTAGTAAGGCATCCACCAGCACATTCTGTCCTGATGTTTCCCTGGACAAGATACACAGACTAATAGCCTCACTAGAGATTAACCCAGATGAATGACATCTAGGGCAGGGAATGTCACGTGCGATTTCTTAAAATTTATGTCCTTCCCCTTGCTCCACAAGGTTTTGAGGCAGTTTGCTACTAGAATATATATGAAAAATAATAGTGTACTATAAGTAAAAACAATGAATTGGGACTAGGAAAAATTTGATAGTAAGAAATCCAGAGTTAGGGTCAGGGGTGGTAGGGGACACAATCTCAAATATGCCAGCCATAAGGACATATCGTAACCATATTTGAGTTTTATATTTGGCTATCTCTATTTTTTTAATTAGAGAAGTTGTGGGTTTACAGAAAAACCATGCATAAGATACAGGATTCCCATGTACCACCTTATTATTAACACCGTGCACTGGTGTGGTACATTTGTTATAACTGATGACAGCACATTTTTATAATTATACTATTAGCTATAGTCCATGATTAAATTTAGTGCTCACTGTGTTGTGCAGATCCATGGATTTAAAAAAAAAAAAAATGTCATTCTATTACCATATATACAACCTAGCATTTCCCCTATTAACCACATTCAGATATATATATTTCAGTGTTGTTAATTTGGGCTCTATGTTTCCTACAAGTAAAGTAAAGAGGGATGAGTTTCCCCACAGGTTGGTCTGGGGTGGCACGTGGCTGGCCACCTGCTGATAATCTGTGTCCTCGTTGCTGAGAAGCCCTGGGGGGTATCAATGCCAGGCATTTCCTGTCCAGGGTCTCGTCCCACCCCACTGAGGGCTGGGTCTGCTGGGAGTGAACAAGAAGCAGTGCAGGCTGCTCAGCTGCAAGGCGAGGAGGAGGCACCCCCAGGCCAGCAGCAGGGCCCGTGTCCCGGCTGTGGTAACAACACCAGTATTTGTGGATCAAGAAGAAGGGCAGATGGTATGGATTTTTCCATTCATGTCAATGACACAGAATTTCCTTATAAGCTGAATTTAAGCTGTAAAAGTCAATATGGGAAAGAAAAATAAGTCAATATGGATATCAATATTAATTAAAGAATAGTGATGGTATACAGGTAAGGTAAACTTGTAAGGTATTATGTAAACGCCTGGAATTTGGGAAACAGCACTCACCTGGAACATCGACTTATGAGCAGCCCTGTTCCCCGATGAAGTTTCTGGGATGAATTAGTGGCACGTATTTCTCAGAATGGAGACTGTGCGCCATAGGGGTGGCATGAGATGGTACACAGAAAGAAAATGGAAGTTAAGTCTATATTTTTATGTAACAGTATGAGAGGAATTCAGCCTTAGCATTACCTAAATATTCCAACCGGCACAGGCACCGCACCTGCTTAGTCAGCCTGCCGGATGCCTACACTCTTGGGGTCACCACCTGTGGTTCTCTGAGTATCTTGAGGGAAAAACAGGAGTTTCCAAGTAGAGGGTTGACACAATTTTGTTCACTTTCACCAAATAGAGACATATTGGAGTTTTGCGGTGTCCAGTTAAGTGGGCATATGGAATGTAGCATCTACTTTAAACTAACTCCCATAAAAGGCATAGGATTGAAGATGACATCAGTGATACAAGGCACAAGTAAACAACAAAAGAATGTCAGAGCCTATACCTCTCTGATTCTTAAGACAATTCAAGCTTTTTATCAGCCACATTGAGGTTACACAATAATTTAATCATATCTGATGAAAGGACAGCCCCCACATGTAAAATGAGAAGACTATTTGAAATACAGATCTACACCCACTCTGATTAATTATGTACCTTGCCTTGAGTGTGTATTGTGTATTTGATATTAGTTAATAATATGAAGCCATCATGATTAGCAAGACAGTTTAAAAACTAAGCAGCCAGAACATCACCATCAAAATTTAGTGAGATTGTTCTATTAGTAAATAAAATAGGAAAAAGATGACTTGTTTCATTTTTATAGCATTCTTTAAAATTGCTACTTTATATATGCTTTGTAATATAGATAATATACTAACATAATAGCATGTGTATGTCATTTAGAAATAAATTTACACAGATTGGGAGAGTATGTTGACATTTTTTGACTAATGAGGCTCATTTTTAAAAGCTGGGAAGCAGTTGCTTTAAATAACTGAAAAAAAAATAGTTGGTTTAATGGTATTATTACATCTAGATTTGCATTTGGAGAACACTCACCCTAATACTTATTTTAATCTTAAAATAATTGATCTGAAGCTAGCATTTCTGGCAGTGGTCTCATCACAGGCTGAACTGTCCAGAGAGGCTAATATTAGCATATGGAAGGAGATTCAGCCTTTTTTTTTTTTTTTATGGCTAGGGGACATGTACCTAAATTAGCCACAGTCAATTTGAAATAGTAACATTTAATTTATTCAAAAGAGGGTGCAGAACACAGCCCTGCTTTATGCCACCAGACACTGTAACTGAATCATCAAAAGATATGTCTGCTGTGGTATACACATTCAGTGGAATACTATTCAGCCATAGAAAGGAATGAAGTGCTGATACATGCTACAACATGGATGAACCTTGAAAACATAAGGCTAAATGAAATAAGCCAGACACAAAGGTCATACATTGTAGGATTCTATTTGTATGAAGTATTCAGAATAGGCAAATCCATACAGAAAGCAATTAATGGTTGCCAGGGGCCAAGGGGTGGGAGAATATGGAGAGACTGTCTAATGGGCATAGGATTTCCTTTTGGGGCTGATGAAAATGTTTTGGACCTAGACACAGGTGATGGTTGCACAATATTGTGAATGTAATAAATGCCACTGAATTTTACACTTTAAAATGGCTAATTTTATATTATGTAAATTTTATGTCCATTTTTTTAAAAAAAAGCTATGCTTGCTGATGCTGACTCTCATGTAAGCTAACTATAAGCTGGCTTGAATGAATATAAAAATCCATGAACCCATATTTAACGCATTCACCCTGATGGAAAGCTGGCTGCTGTCATCTACAAGTCAAATGTTAAGGAAAGTTGGAGGGTGTGCACAGAGGCAATGAATGAACAAGCCAACACCGATGCTCACTTGATCCTCATGCAAAATGTTAGCCTTGTGTATTAGTCAGCCAACGGGGTGTTGATGCAAAGTACCAGAAATCTGTTGGGTTTTATAAAGGGTTTTTATTTGGGATATAAACTTACAGTTATCAGGGCATAAAAGCGTACATTACTTCCCTCATCAAAGTCTGTTGCCACATGTTGGAGCAAGATGGCTGCCAACGTCTGCAAGGGTTCAGGCTTCCTCTTCCTCTTAAGTGCCCATGGTCCCAGCTTCTTCCAATATCAGCTTTAGACTGGGATAAGTCTCATCTCTCTCCCAGGGCTCATTCCTCTCTGGGCTCAGCTGCTCTGTCCTCTCCACAAGGTCAGCTATAAACTACGAGGCTCTCTCTCTTCCCAGGGACTCTCCCATGTCTATGGAGCCGTCTCTATTCCTTTGTGTTCTTCTCCTGTGCGTTTACTTCCCAGGACTGCAGCATCAAAACCCCAACTCTCATCTCTGCCATGTGGTTTTTTTCTGTGAGTCCCTGCCCACCAAGGGGGCAGGGATTCAATGTCCTACTGATGTGGCATAATCAGAGCCCTAATCATAATTTAATCAAGTAAAAGTGAAACCTCTGAATTTAATACAATCTAATATGCCCAGAGGAACAGACCAATTTACAAACACAATCCAATATCTATTTTTGGAATTTATAAATAATATCAAACTGCTACACCTTGGGAACCCAGATCTGCAGGAGAGAGACAAAAAAGGTGCAATGTTGAGGTGAAATGTCCACAGGCTGTGACATGGTTGTCTTTTTTTTTTTTTTCATTTTAAAAGCAATTTATTGAAGTATATCATTCATACATGAACATACATAAACAATAAGTGTTCAGTAAACATTGTGAACTTACAAAACAAACATGCATAACATCATTCAGGGCTCCCATACATCATCCCACCACAAATACTTTGCATTGTTGTGAAACATTTGTTTACAAATTATGAAAGAGCCCATTGTCAAAGTATTACTACTAACTATAGTCCGTATCTTACTCCCCTATACTTTTTTAAAAAGGATTTATTTATTTATTTATTTATTTATTTACTTTTACCCATTTTTACGCCCCCCGTTTTTGCTGTTTTTGTGTCCATTCACTGGGCAATTCTCTCTGTGTGTTTCCTGCCCTCTCTTCTCATCCTTCTCCTCCTGTCTTCACTGGGATTCTAACCTCGGAAACTCCAATGTGAGAGAGAAGCATCCTAGTGCCTGCGCCACCTTAATTTCTGGTTTTTTGGCATGTCTCGTCTTGGCTCTCCCTTGTGTCACTCTCCTGTTATGTCATCATCTTGCTGCATGGCTCACAGGGCCTGACGGTGCACCCGTGCACGGGGCCTGATGGCCCACGCACCTTCTATATTTTTCTTTTTTTATTTATTTACTGGGAGGTCCTGGGGATTGAACCCAGGTCCCTCCATATGGGAGACGATGCCCAACCATTTGAGCCACATCCGTCCCCCTGCTATATCTCTTAAGTTGACCAAAGATACCTATAGTTACAGTCTTTTCCCACACAGGATGGCCATATAATAAATCAGGCTTAGTTTATCACCAACATTCTAAAAACCAGACCTAGGGAGAAAAACTAGGTCTGGGGACACATGCATGGTTTCTAATATAGCGACTGTTTCACCTACCCTGATTATCACAAAATCAGGTCAGCGAGAATATTCGCAGATGGTTGTCTTTTTTGAAAAGGGGGTCGACAGTTTTTCAAGTCTAATCAGATGGGTTTATATCCATGAAGTTCATTAATTAATAACATTAAAGTTATTAGGCTGATGAGGGTTGGTGCTTACCAGCATGAAAAAGTTTGGACTCGTTCCAATGGCAAAAGTTTCATCTACCATCTTATTTAAGCCATGAGGAAATGTTACCCCATCTCTGCTGAAAGCTGCTTGGGGGTCTAGTTTATTTGAAACACAGCCCTAAGACTTTAAGAGTTGAGCTCCTTGGGAAAGAGCCAACCTAAAATAAAATCAGTGAAAGGTAGCCTGCACCCTTTAAGACTTGTAACATGAAAGGGGAAAATGATGAAATGAAGGAAGTGCTCAGCAAACGCAAATATAAGAGGGTGGTCTTCACAGAGCACAGGAAAAGGAGAGTCAGAGAGTCAGGATTAGTAGCACTTTTTCAGGATCATCCAAAGAAAGAGGCTTCCAATAGTTCCTTGTTCTTTAGACCAAAGTAACCCTAAATATAGATGTAACCTAAATGAGAAGTGTCTTTTATGAATAGCCAGCTCTCTTTGTTCTAGTTCTTCATGCATCACACAATCTCCTGAGGGGTGTCTGAGCAGACGTTTCCCTGATCAGACCTGGGGAACAAGAAAGGGGTGCCTTTATCCAGTGGCTGGTACTGAATCTGGGCCAGGTATGGCTCATTGTAAACAAACTAGAACAAGCAGCCTTCTGTAAAGTTAGTTATTGTGACTCATTCTCCTAAATTCTCCATGTGCATGCATACAACTGAGCTTCCTAACCAGCAAACTGAGGTTCAAAATTGTCCAGATCATGTCCCTTGAAATAATCTTCCTGGCTTTCCCATTTCTTCATTCATCGCTTTACTCATTCAGACATCCAACACATGTCTACTCACTGGGGGTGGGGGTGTGTAATTTTAAATAAAGGGGACTGGGAAGACCTTTCTGAGAAGGTCACATGTGAGCAAATTCTTTTTTTTTTCTTTCATGAATTATTTTTTTTACTTTGAAAAGTTGTGAGATTATAAAAACAATCATGCATAACATACAGGGGTCCCATACATCACCCCACCAACATTTTGTATTGTTGTGAAACAGTTGTAACAAATAATGAAAGAACATCGTCAAAATATTCTGCCCATATCTTATATATGGTGTATTTTCCCCAAAACCACCCTAGTATTAACACCCTGTATTAGTATTGTATATTTGTTATAGTTCATGAAAGAATGTTCCCACATATGCACTGTTAACCATAGTCCATCATCTACCACAAGATTCACTGTGTTACACAGTCCCCTGTCTTGTACAATCCATCCAAAGTGCACACTCAGTGGCTCTCATTTTCATCAGAGTTCGGCTGTCATCACCTCAGTCGATTTTAAAACGATTTCGTTACTCCACAAGGAAAAATCCCACACCCCTTAATATTCCCCTATTGTTGAACCTTAGAATTGATATAGTATTTTCCTTGCCATTGCTGTGAAATATCACAATATTACTGCTAACTATAGCCCATAAGTTACATCAGTTGTATTTTCCCATGCATCACCACATTCTTAACACCTTGTAATAGAAGAGGAGTGAGCAAATTCTTGAAGGAGGTGAGAAGGAGCAACGTCTAATTGGGGAAAGAGCATTCTAGGAAAAGAAAAGGGCAAGTGCAAAGGCCTTGAGGTGGGAGGATGCCCAACATGTTTGAGGAAGAGCTCGTGAGAAGTGAGCAAAGAAGAGGGTCATGCACGAGGCCTGAAAGGTAATGAGGCCATGAGGGAGTGGTGGGGCAGGAGATAGACTGGGCAGAGCCTTAAGGGCCTCTGTGATCACTTTCGCCTTTTCTCAGAGTGAGATGGGAAACCACTGGGGGGATTAAAGCAGAGCAGAGACTTGATCTGGCCCAGCATTTCACTTTTAGCTGTTGGGAGTCTGGGGTAACATCACCAATTAGGAGGAAACTACACGAATCTGGCGTGTCTAGGCAAGTCGTGATGGTTCCTTGGACCAAAATGAGTGGAGTGGTAGTGACGAGAAGTGGTCAGGTTCTGGATCTATTTGTAAAGTACAACCAGCTGGGTGTGCCGATGAAGGAAGAGACAAGCATGACCTGGAATTTTTCAGCCTGAGCAACGGGGAGGATGGAGCTGTCTTTAGCTGAGATGCAGAAGACTAAGGGAAGAAAGAGCAGGAGGGTTTCAGGGTCAGCCCAGGAGTTTGGTTCTGGACAGGTGAAGTTGGAAATGCTTATTAGAAGCCAGGTGGAGCTGTCAGGTGGGCGGGTGATATATGAGTCTGGGGTTCAGGAGAGAAGTCCAGGCTAGAGATATAAATTGAGGGGTGTTAGCACACAGGTGACATTTAAGGTCATGAGATAAGATGAGATCATGAGTGAGTGTAGATGGAAAAAGAAAGAGGTCAAAGACTGAGCCTGGGGCACCGGGTTAAGTTAAGAGGCTGTAGAATCAAGGAAGAACTAGCAGAGGAGTATCTAATAAGGTGAGAGCAAACTCAGGAGAAGGTGATGGCCGGAATCCAAGCCAGAAAGTGTTTCATGGAGGAGAGGATGGCTGAGTCAAAGCATTCAACAACGGAGGGGTCATGGTGCTTTTGGCAGGAGAAGTCTCCATGAGGCAGGGGAAGTGAAATCCTGACTAGAAAGGGCTCAAGGGAGGAGTGGAGGAGAAGAAGGGGGACCTGGAGTGTGGCGAACACCTCCTCAGAGTTGTGCTGTAAAGGGGAGGAGACAGTGGACTGGAAGGCCAGGAGAGACCACCAGTGGGGAAGGTTGTTCATTTGCTTGGTTGAGTTTTTTTTTAAGATGGGAGAAACAACAACCTGTTTGTGTGCCGATGGAAATGATACAATAGAGAGAAAAAGTTACATTTAAGCTCCTGCTGTGCCAAAAAAGAGATGAAGAGAGGGAGGGATTCGAGCCATGGAAATTGGTGGCTGGAAAAAAAAGTGAAATTAAAAGTGAGGCTTCAAGAATAAATTGTTAGATTGGTGTCCCTAAAGAGAGAGGAGGGGATACTAATATAGTAACAATAATGGAGTATTACTAACTAACTTTTAACGAGTGTTTACTAGGCACCAAGCACCGTTCTAAACGCATCACAAACATGACATCATTTCATCCTCACAGTAATGCAATGGAATAATTATCTCCCCCATTTTACAGGTGAGGAAACAGAGGTACTCAGAGCCCAAGCACTTGCCCAAAGTCGCATACTGTGAGGAAGGACCCCCAATTCCTGATTTCAGAGGCCAAGCCCCTAATCTTTAGGCCGTACGAAGCCATTTTTCATCCCTCTTGTAATGCCCCACACATAAAGGAACTGCCCCATTTGCAGGAACCTGGCAGCCTGAACCTCCTCCCATTTCCCAGGGTAGAGGTGGCATCTGGGTGGAGACTTTAGCTGAAGGGTCGGGGACCAGATGGGCAGCCTTTGTTATAAGGAAAAGCAGGAAGATGGCAGAGCACTTGGTGACTGGCAAGGAGGCCATCTCCAAAGAGAAGGGCAGCCGGAGGTGACTCCAGAAGGAGATTCGAGGCCAGGTGACAGAGGGGACAGTCAGATTCCGGCTGGACGTCATCCTCCAGGCCAATGGCTTTCAAACTTTGCTTGTTTTCAGCAGTGGACCCCTTCTGTTAAAATGAAATATTATGGTAGCAGATGTGGCTCAAGCAGTTGAGTGCTAGCTTCCCACATGGGAGGTCCTGGGTTCAGTTCTGGTGCCTCCTAAAAACAAAACAAAACAAAAAACAACAAACAAATGAAAAAAACAACTAAGGGAAGCCGATATGGCTCAGCGGTTAAGCGCCAGGGTTCTTGGCCCCAGTACATCAAAAAAAAAGGAAAGAAATATTACTTGGGAAGTCCAATAAATAAAACAGATGTAGGAGCTAAGCAGAGAATATGAATTCCTGCAGATGTGGCCCCTTCCTCCCATGGGAGAGCCTAGCAGTAAAGCCCTTGAGAATTAGAGCAGTGGAGTGGGGGTTGGCAGGGGAAACACAAACACTGATAGCACAAAAGGGAGGCCGCTGGTTGTTTCCCTCCCTCCCTCCCTCCAATTTCTTTCTTTTTTTTTTTTTAGGAGGTACTAGAGATTGAACCCAGGACCTCATACATGTGAAGCAGGCGCTCAACCACTGAGCTACATCCGCTCCCCTCTCTTCTTTCCTTTCTTAATGATTTAGGCAGGAGGTAAATCAAGCTTGAATACAAGCACTCCAGGCTTCCTCATACCCACAAATATTTGAAAACCAGTGCTCTGGGCCTATGAGATTCTGATGAAGGGAGTCTGTCTCCTCTCCCCTCCCCTCTCCCCTACCCTCTCCTCATCCCCTCCCCTACCCTCTCCCCTATCCCCTCCCCCTTCCCCCTCCCTCTCCCCTCCCCTTTCCCCTCCCCATCCCCTCTCCTACCCTCTCCCCCATCCCGTCCCCTACCCTCTCCCCATCCCCTCTGCTCTCCCCCTCCCCTTCCCCCTCCCCCTCCTCTCCCTCCTCCTCCTCTTCTCATTTTTCTTCCTCCTCCTTTTTCAGCTTCTCTTTCTTTTTTGTCTTTTTTTTTTAATGTTATTAGAACACTCAATACCTACCAAAGAATATACTGTCTTTTCAAAACAAGAAAGGCTTTCAGTCTCTGCTGAACAAACCAAGTTTTCTTCACTCTTGTCTCTCTAAGACTGGCCTGGCTCCCGCTTTGGGCCAAGGCAAGCTGATGGGTGGGCTTTTCACCTTCTCTTTGAGGGGACTCACACAATCCTGATGAATCTACCGATTAAGTACCTGCCGTAAGGCCTGGCTCTGTGCCGGGCACTTTGCAAACACACCTAAGTCTCACAGCAACCCCGTAACCAAGGCTTGTCACTCCTACCTACAGAATCTCTCAGCTCCTTCCCCCTCTTCTAGATCCTTAACCGAACTGCCTGATCAAGGGCTCTCAACCCTTGCAGCTGCCAGTGAAGCAGTCTTCTCGCCTTGGCTTGCCCTGGTCCACAACTCACTCCAAAGCCAGATTCCTAAAACCCAGCCTGATGTGAACTCCCGTGTGGGTTCACTTGTGTTCCCCAAAAAGACACACTGAAGCCCTAACCCACAGGACCTCAGAATGCGACCTTATTTGGAAATAGAGTTGCTGCAGATGGAATTAGTTAAGATGAGATCACTCCGGAGTAGGGTAATCCAATATGACTAGTGCCCTTATACGAAGGGGAGAAGAGACAGACGAGGAGACAGCCATGGACCCAGAGGCAGAGACTGAATGCTGCAGCTGCACACCGGGGAAGGGCAGGGATGGCCAGCAGACCCCGGAAGCTGGAAGGGCCGAGGAAGGTTCTCCCCGATGGTTTCAGATGGAGTGTGGCCCTGCTGACACCTTGAGTAAGGACTTCTAGTCTCCAGGACTGTGAGACAATGAATTTCAGTGGATTCCAGTCACGCCCTTTGTGGTACTTTGTTGCAGAAGCCCTAGGAAACTAAGGCAATCTCCTTCCGTGACTCGCTTGCCTTAGAGGATAAAATTCCACCCTGACAAGCCTTCTCTGACCTCCACCTGCTTGCAAAACATTACATCTTCCGTGGGGCCAGCACCAGAGGGCAACACTCAGCTGTCGGGGCATCTGTCGCCTGTATTGTAGTCATTGGCTTGCATGTCAGTCTCTCTCTGTGTTGCGAGCTCCTGGTGGGCAGGAGCTGTGTGTGATGTCCCATCGAAACCTCAGGTCTAATGCACTTGCCTGCCATAGCGTAGGTATTGAATCAATGAATGAATTATGAATGACATAAGGATTAATATGTGAAATTTTTAAAGGTAGTTAATTCCAGGAAGTAAAATTCCTTTGCTCTCGTAGTAAAAAGAAAACAAGAAAAAGGGAAGGGAACGGAACGGAAGGGAACGGAACAGAAGGGAAAAGAACAGCAGTCTTTTGAGGGTGTACAGTTCCCAATGTCTGACGTTGACATTCCCTCCGTCCAAGTTTCTACAGCCAGTGCTGCCTGACTTCTGCAGAAATCATGGTCGTTCATAGTCTTAATGAGCCTGCAGTTCTGCAAAAACCCTGAATCACTCCCAGAGAGTAGATTATGCTCAGCAGGCTCGTAAAGCCGGGCATTTCCTTGTGCCTGGTATATATTAGCACTGACTTCAATACCCACTCCAGTTATCAGCCAAAGACTGAATGGCCATCAGCGATGAAAAAGGGACTCTCACGCTGCAAGGTGACGGAGGAGGGGCAGACTAAATGTCGGCTAAGATCAGATTCCGTTGCTATGATTCATGCATTTTAAAAATGGGCAATAGAAGACAGCAGAGTTTTATACCAATAGGAATCTGGTCAAATACAGTCCATTCTGTCCACTGGAGCACCACACAAAGAAGGAGGTAGCACTATAGATATTGCATTGGAAAGAAGTCCATGATCTACTTTTTAACTGAAAAAGCAAATTATAGAACACAATGTATAGTCTACACACATTTCAATTTTAAAAAATAACTTTTGTGTGGTTTGGAGGGGAGAGAAGAGTTTTATTTGTGCATAGAAAAATCTTGATTACTATATACTGAGCTATGGATGGTGGTGGGCTCCAAGGGTGGGAGTAGCTGAGGCCATGAACTGGCAGACTTTGGCTTTTAAACTCTTTTATACACTTCCATATTATCTGAACTTGTCAGGAGTAGGTGTCATTAAAAAAAGCTATGTTTGGGTATAGAGTAACTCTTCTTTAACCAACATATGACTATCCTGTTCTACACAAAGTGCTCACAGCATTTTGGAGCAGGAACAATAGCCCAGGCAGAGAGAACAGGGCCAGTCCCATCCCCCAACTAGCTGCAGCTCCTCATCTTCTCCTTAAGGACCTCTATTAAGGGAATGGAACCAAATTCCCTCTAAAGATCTTCCTAAGCTCAAAATTCCCCACTTAAAAGGGGAACAAGCTTTAGGTAAGCGCCCATTTAAAAACCTGATTCAGCTGCAGCATTCTAAATCTAATATTGCAGCGAATCAAACAGTTCAAAATTTTGAAGAAGAAGAATTTAGTGGGATTTAATATATATATATTGTATTTTTTCACTCCAGTGCTGACTTTCCCATAAACATCCACACTCGTTTGCCCCCGAGAAAACTATTCTCAGTTCTCCTGGACTGTGCTGCTTCCCCCGAGTGCGTTCTCTTAGAGAGAAGCCTCTCTGAAGCATGGAAGAGATACCCAAAGTCTCCAAGAACTGCAAATTGCTTTTCGCCATGATATCCTCCTGCTCTACTCATATTTATAATTTTCTGTCCTCTTTGGAAAATAATTATGAAGTTAGAAAAGGGTTTGCTATGGGGGGTTGTTAAATAGCCAAGAAGCCAAACAAATTTTATAACAAAATAAGTGTTAGGGAGAGGGACAAAATGATGAGTTTCAAACCTAACTAAACATTTAAATATTAGAGTAGATAATATAGCAATGCCATAAGATCTCATGTAAACTCAAGAAACCTGGAAATAGATTATTTTTCAGTCATGTTTTAACAGTAAATAAATTTAAGTTTAAACAAGTCTAATGGATTGTGCGTATTGGTCAAAAGAGCATAACTAATAAATAAACCTGTTTAAATGCCCTTTATTTCAAATGATTTGACATCCACATGGAGAACAATGACCAGACGCAGAGATACATTAAATTGTTGACAGGAACATTAACACAGAGTTTCCACGAATCTCCCCAAAGACAGGCATGTGCAGTTCACCCGAGAAGATTTATGAATTTGGGGACAATTGGACTGGGACTGCACAGCCACACCCTTGTTTGAGGGGAGCCCTGTTCTAACTACCTTACTGAAAAAGCCTGGAAGGGGGTTGGCAGACCTGGGCTTTGGAGTGAGAGGAGACAAAGTTTAAATCCAGCTCCACCTCTTAATTAGAGCAAGCCATATCACCTTTCTGAGCCTCAGTCATCTCATCTGTAAAATGGGGATAATACATAATACCCTGGAAATGTGGTCATGATGAAAGAGTACGGGAAAAATACCTATTACTGGTGCCGTGGACCGAGTAGATGCTCAATGGAGACACTACTTCCAGAGCCACAGGATAACAGAGTGAACTTCGGAACCACCTGAAATTTCTGGTCTGATGATTTTGCTGAGGCAAAATTGACCACCAAGTGTTCCTAAGTTGCTTGAGCTCTCTAAATCTATTTTCTTATCTGCAAAATTGGAATTAATGCCGCCTTCCCAGCCGTCTTCCTATAGATGTGAAGACTAAGACTTTCCTTTTGAAAATTCTCTATAGCTAATGAAGGTTCATGCAGGTGTAAGTGGTAACATCATTCCTACCGTACCCTTCAGAGAAAATGGTGAGTGCTGCTTAAAACTGTAAGATGAAAGAACTTAGAACATGCAACCTCTCTCCTAGATTTTGGAAAACTGGGTCCAGAGAGGTGAAGTGACCTGTTCAAGATCACACAGCTTATAAGGGACAGAGCTAAGATTAGAATTCAGTCTCCTGAACCCCAAAACAGTACAAGCACCACTGAGCCTCAGCCAGTCAATCCCTAATAAACCTCTTGCACCCCAAACTCCATCTCAGAGTTTACTTCTAGCTAAACCAACCTGTGGTCATGGCTGCTGCCCACCGCTCACATGGCTGAAAAGGTATTATTTTAACTTGTGACATGGGTATCCCAGTAGGATCTCCACAGCAGGCTTTGTATAGTGTCTAGGACATAGGAGGCATTCAAAAATATTGATTGAATGAATAAGAGAGTGATTGAGTGGATGAATGAATGATTGGAATCTCCACAGAAAGGACAAAGAATTCCAATTAAATGCATTGGTTATATTATGCTGTTACTGTCCCCCACTCCCAGCTCAGTGGCAGCCGAGAATACAGCACCCTCCTGGTGAAGGTTTCTAATACTAAAAGGAGCAATAGAGACCTTCAACCTATAAAAATCAATACCTTTCAGTGGAGGTAGGGAATAGAGAGTTAATGCTTAAATTGTGCAGATTTTCTATTTGGGGTGATGGAAAACTTGATAATAATGGAGGTAGCACAACATTGTGAATGTAATTAACAGCAGTGAATTATACATATATTTGATGAAGGTTAAAAGAGGAAATTTTAGGTTTATATATGTTACTAAAATAAATTTTTATCCTCCCTGCACATGGTTCACCAGTCCCTTCTATTCAAACCTACATGTGATGCTGGAGTTTCTTAGGTATACTTCCAGAGACTGGAGCCTCCCATCTACCTATGTGCCAGGTGTGCATGAAATCTAGGTGGAGCTGCAACTCCTACCCTACAGCTCAATGGACTCATCCAAGTCACCTGGTGAGGAGACAACGATGGGAAATGGCCATCCCAGGGAATGGAGAGGGCCTGCATTTGCAGGCAGGATCATCCCCCCACCATATCCATGGGATATAAGCCCTCTATCACTTGGAGTTGGAGTGGACATCACCATCCCAGTCGCCTCTGGATTGGGGGAAGAACCATGGACTAGAGTGGACTTGATGGTATTCTCTTGCTCACATATGGTGATTCTTGCAATGCAAGAAATTATGTAAAAGTATTTTAAGAGACAAGGAAGGACACTATATATTAATAAGAGGGGTAATCTATCAAGAAGAAAGAATTATCATAAACAATTATGCACCTATCCAGGGTGCCCCAAAATACCTGAGGCAAACATTGGGAAAAATAATTGGAAAAAATAGATGACTGTACAATTATAGTGGGGAATTTTAATACACCATTGTCACTATTTTACAGAACATTTCAACAGAAGGTGAATAATGAATTGGAGATTCTAGACCATATATACATATACAGAACATTACACCCAAATCTAGTGGGATATTCATTTTTCTCAAGCATACATGAAACATTATCTATGATACACCACATGACAGGTCACAAAACAAATAAATTTAGAAAGATTGAAAGAACAAAATTAATAGAACAAAATTAATAGAACAAAAGAGTAAAAGGAAGCAAGGAAAAAGAAGAGGAGGAGAGAAAGTGAAAAAAGTAAAAGAAAGGAAAAAAAAAACAGGATTCTTGCTCAGTCCACTGGTTTCTACCTAACTTCTTCCTCACCAGCTGTCCATGCCTGTCTATCACCCCACAGCCCCACAACTCCCCATTGAGCCAGAAAAGGAAAGTAATAAAAAACAAATCTCCCTCTCATGCCTTAAGCACACATCTAGATTCCTCCAAGTTGTCTCACTGTGCTGATCACCCCATGGCCCCACTGCTCCCCAGGTGACCAGCTGGGCATCCCTCACCATCCAACCACTCTGATAACCCAGCAGGCCCATGGTTTCCACTATGCCTGGCAAGTCTATTGTCTTCATGCCACTTTTGGGGGAAAAGTGCAGCCTGATTTTCCCTACTCCACCACCTTCAATCTCTGGTCATGGTATTTTTGATTCAGTTGAAATCCTGCCTCCACAGACCCATGTATTTCCTGTTCATTCAGTCATCCATCATTGACACTCTTTTCATTTGCACTACTGTCCCAAAGCTCCTAGTCAACATGGTGTCTGAAGAAAACACCATTTTTTTTGTGGTCTGTGGCATCCAGATATTCCTCTACTTGACCACGGTTGGTTTGGAGTTACTCTGAGTAACTAGCTTATGACTAGCTTAGGACTGCTCTATGTTTCTCTGTAACCCTGTTAGTTGCCCATTCCTGATAACCTGCTGGGTTCTGTTCCCTTGATTGGTGTCACCTTTGATGGTTTTCTGTTCAGCCATACCATGATGACTGTCCTTTACTGTGACTCCCACAACATCAACAATTTATTTCAGTTCTCAGACTGGCCTGTGCTGATATATCCTTACATTAAACACTGATGTATATCTACTTGTACTCATGTTGCTCATCTCAATCTTTTATCATCTCATCTACCTACTCTCTCATCTTGTGAACTACCCATCACTTTTACTACTTGTTCATCTCTTTTGCTTCCTAAACTTATGTTCTGTCCCAGTCATTGCACACCCTTAAGCAGAAGAAGTTAGCATCAGTGTCTTATACCATTTTCACAACCATGCTTAATCCTCTGATTTACAGCCTCAGAAACAAGGATGTCATGTGATACTTAAAAGATATTTTCATTATGCTCATCTCCTCAGAAAGTAGCAATAAGTGATGCTTCAATATTCAACAATGTGAGGAGACATATTCCAACTCGAATATGTTTCTTAAGAAACACTTTTGTACATCTTGTTTCATAATAAAATATTTGGTCACCTAAAAAAAAATAAAAAATAAAAAAATAAAATAAAATAAATTTTTAAAAAAATAGGGCTGTACAACAACAAAATGTATTGATTATATACATATTTGTTCATATGGTTATAAAAAGTACCTACTTCACTTACCAATAATCAGAAATATGCAAATAAATGTTACCTGAGACTCACTCTAATTTCAAAAAGAGAAATGAATGATAATTTCAGAATGATTTTATCACACTGGTGAGGAAGGAGAAGACATTTCTGCGTCTCATTTTCTTTGAGAATTACTAACACATTACACAACTAGTTGAGAAAAGGTGGGTTTCCTTTGTGTGTGTTTGTTTTTGCCCAAGCAGAAAGCTCTTAGGAAAGAATTCTTCTGTCTTCTGAGAATCTTAATTCCCTGGGACAGAAGGGAGTTGAAAGACCTTGTACTTTTCAACACAGTTGACATTCCAAGAAATTTGACAATGAGAGAGGAAGCAATGAATCCATAAATGGAATTGCACTTTTGCTTTTCTCAGGGGCAAAAAAATAAGATTTGTCCAATTCAGCATTAAATGCTCTGGGGATGAAATTCACATGAGCATGGTTGGAGAAGCAAAGAGGAGATCCAGAGGCTGTAGACGAAGCGTTGAGGCCGCAGGGGCCCCAGAGCCCTGAAGACACAATCTGGTGGAGCACAGCTGCGGCCAGTTGCAGTCCACCTCCCAGGTGTAACATTTCAACTGTGCACTTCTGGAGACAATGGCTGATGACAGAACTTTAGGCCCAAGGGCAAAGAAGATAGAGGACAAGAGGACCAGATGATTCAAATGATACCATGAGAAGAAACAAAATTGAGACAGAATTCAAATTGGGAACATGGTCAAATGGCTTCACAATACAACAGACCCTTTAAGCAACCTCGGGAGAGAATCCACCAATGCCCTGGACCTGGGAGCTGGCTCTGAAACTCCAGAGCCAAAGCTCAATCCCATTGCTTCGTTCCATTTTAAGTTGACTGCTTTTATTCAATATCCAGCCCAAGGCTGACAACATGATACACTTTTATTTTTCTTCCAGAAAGCAAATAAATGTAAGGCTTTGCACAAAGGCGGAAAAAAAAAAAAAAAAGAGAGAGAGAGAGAGAGAAACAACAGCCAAATCTGGCTGTTATTTCTCATTAAAACATAGTGTTTTAATGCTGAGAGACAGTAACTGCAGGACATTGACTAGAGAAAGGAAGTGATCGAAGGGGGACCAACATACGGTTATGTTTTCCCCCATCCAGCCCTGCTATTTTCAGTCTTGCTGGGGGAACTTGAGCTGCTGCATGAGTTTCCATCCCATGCCTCAAGCCACATTTGTCATCCTTTAGCCTCAGCTGCTGCCTCCTGGAAAGAGGGGACTCTCCTCTGCACAGGGCAGAAACTGCCAGACTGGCAGCTGTGCCTGAGGCCCGAGGCATTCTGTGACATTCCAGACTCATCGCCACTGACAACAAAATGCATCGTCTCATTTACTCTTGCTACAAGGAAAGGTACGGTTTTAAAAATAATTTAGTGAATTGTGGTAACATATACATAACATAAAAATGATTTTAAGTGAATAATTCTTTGACATTAGGTACATTGACAATACTGTGTAACTTTCGCCATTATCTATTTCTAGAGTATTTTCATCATCCCAAACCAAAACTCATACTCATTTAGCATTCCCCATTCCCTCCTCCCCCCAGTGACCACTATTCTGCTTTCTTTTTTTTTTTTTTTTTTTTTTTAAAGATTTTATTTATTTATTCATTTATCCCCCCCTTGCTGCTTGTGCTCACTGGGTCAGCTAACCACGCCGTGCGGGCGGGCTTGCCTTCACCAGGAGGCCCCGGGAACCGAACCCGGGGCCTCCCATATGGTAAACGGGAGCCCTACTGATTGAGCCACAGCCGCTTCCCTATTCTGCTTTCTTTCTCAATGAATTTGCTTGGTCTATTTTTAATCCTCATTTTACACATGAACAGATTAAGGTTTAGACTGCATGGGTCCTTAAACTTTTTTGTCCACAGATCCCTTTGCCAGTCAGGTGAAAACCACAGACCTCTTACTAAGTCCACACTATACACATCCCCACAAGAATAATGTTTTTCTGAATTTCAATTCAAGCTCACTGACCCCTGGTTAAGAACCCCTGGTTTAGAGAGATGAAGTAACTTGAAAGAGATTGAAACTAGGATGAAATCATGAGACAGGATGCCTGCTATCTTGAGGGGGTGGGGACAGGAGGCAAAACACCCCCTTGTCAAAAAAGGAGAAAAAAGCTGACATCTCCTACATTTTCTATTTGCTTATGAGTGAAATGGGGAGGGCAGGTATGCTGAGAAGAATCCAGGAGGGGTAGATGGAAGGAGGCACAGTGGCTCACAGCAAGCGCTAGGTCCATGGTGGGGTTCACCGTTAATTCTTGCAGCATTCCTGGGAGTAATTGGAATCTTCCCCCATTTTAATCATGGGGAGACTGAGGCTTCACCAAGGGGAGATGGCCCCAAGGCCATCAGGTAGGAAGCGGGATGTGATTCCCACTCAGACCAGAACCATTCCCACCCACCTTACCTGCCTCCCAAACTCTTCCTGCACTCCTGCCATGTGCCCCAAATTACACTTAGTGCTTGTGATTTTTTTTTAAAGATTTATTTATTTATTCACCCCTCCCTCATTGTTTGCACTCACTGTCTGCTCTCTGTGTCTGTTCTTTGTGTGCTCTCTGTGTCTTCTGGTCTTTTAGGAGGCACCGGGAACCAAACCCAGCATGAACCCACGTGGGAGGTGGGCACCCAACTGCTTAAGCCACATCCGCTGCCCATGCTTGTGATTTTATTTAAGGTACACCACAGCCTGGTAAAGATGGTAGGATAACATTGTGCATTAAACATTACCTAATAATCAAGCTTTGAAACTTCCAAATGAAATATACATGTCTTTATGATTCAATGCGCCTGTCATTACCAAGATTTGGGCACTCTGGGAACAGTCAGGCAGGGAAGACTTTGTCCATTGTACAATACTTCAGTTCTGAATCTGGAAAGACCTAAATTAGAAGGGAGGGAAAATAATATAAAATGGGTAGAAGATTAAGGTTCTTTGAGTATTTAAAAAAGAAGAAGAAGAATAGCTATTCCTGGTTTGCTACAACCAGCCCAGGAACAAGCACTGCCTCGGGTCACCTATTACATCACTACAACATAATGAAGAATCTGCCCACCTTCTCTCAGGATCTTCACTCATCTGAAGCTGGCACTGAGGTTAATTTCTTCATCCCACCGTGAGAAAATTATGTGTCTGAAGATCCTTTATGACATTGTATTTTCCGTGAATCAGAAATGAAACTGCCCCAAAGCCGGAGCATTTATTTGATGATATAAAGTGAAATCACATGTCTGATAATGCAAATGCCATGCCAAGAATGCAACTCAGTTTAATACAACTTTAAGCATAAACACCTTCTGAACCAAAGAAAGAACGGCAGAGTTCTGAACTTTGTCTTTTTTTTTTTTTTTTTAAGGTGTCCATGAACTTTGTCTTTGATCTTACAGTAGCATTCTACAAAGCCTACGAGTCAGGAGAGTGGAGGACGGTGCTGGGATTGGAAGGGGCTCATGGAAGACTCCCTGCTGCCTGACGGGACCCTCGCTCCTGATAAGTGTGGGGTGGGTGCCTTCTAATAATTCATTAAGCAGCCCATCTGCTTTAGGTGGTTTTCTGTGTTGTGTAATATTTAACCATTTTTTTTAAGATTTTTTAAGAGGCCTACTATGGGCAAGACACGAAAGACATGGTGCCAATCTCTGTGGGTTTAGGATCCCTCAAGGATGGAGATTTTGTTCTCTGCTGACTCCTCAGCACCTAGGAAAGTACTTGGCACATGGTAGACACCCAATAAATGTTTGTTGAACATTGTTGAAGATTACACAGATGAAAAATATATTCATTCATTCACTCATTGAAAAAAATATTTATTGGGAATTGATTGTGTGCAAGGCAATGCTTACACACTGGGTTGCAAAAACGATGTAACTCAAGGGGTTGAGCACCTGCTTCCCATGTACAAGGTCCTGGGTCCGCTCCCTGGTACCTCCTAATAATAATAATAATTAAGCTAGATACAATCCCCACCCTCATGGAACTCACATTCTAGGTGAAAAAACAGACTTCAAACAACTTCTTGTGCCATGAATTATCATAATTGTGATCAGTGCTTTAAATAAGTATGGTTGCTAAGAGAGCATCTATTAGGGCCACCTTGACTTCAGCCTTCCTTAAAGGGAAGAAAAAGAAAGAATTTAACTCAACTAAAGGGTAGGGCTGGGAGCACGCGAGGCAGAGGAAACAGAAGAGGAGGAAGGGCAGGGCGATTCCTAGGTATTTAAAGACAAGTCAGGATGGAGTGCGGACAGGAAGGGAAGAGTGAGCCTGTGTATAAAGGACCATGCCACAGCATGGCATTTCCTAGCCTCTGAGTTCAAGCAAGATTTCAATCCCACAGGCAAACCTTGAAGATATGGGGCCTCGGTTCAGTCACTGCAATAAAGCGAATGTCTCAATAAAGCAAGTCACACGAATTTTTTTTGGCTTCCTAGCACATATAAAAATTATGTTTACACTACACTGTAGTCTATTAAGTGTGCAACAGCGTTAAGCCTAAAAAAAAAAACAATTTTCCTACCTTAATTTAAAATATTTTATTGCTTAAAAATGCTCAGTAAACAGATCACTTTGGAATGTAGGAGACACCCTGGAATGTAGGAGATAAGAGCCTAGTCTCATGATAATGAGATAGGATCTTATAGTAGCTGGGTGGGGAAACATCCTGAGCTTCTATTGAGTATTTTGTATGTTAGATGAGATTTACAACATCTGCTACATGCAGGAATGTAAACCCTTCAAGACTTGCTGGTTTTAGTAAAATGTAAACTGTCACTTATCTATTGCCTTTGGATATGCGATATGTATTTTGATTGGTCAAAAAACAAATAAACCATGTGCAGGGAGGACTTATTTGAGTCCAATTCTGTCACTCTCAGGAGCACAGATTCCAAATGTAGGCCATTTTAAATCAGCACACACCACTCAGAACTGTGTGGGAGAGAGTGTGGTCTACGATGTGAACTGTGGTCTACGGTTGGTGGCAAGGCCCCAGGATGTGTAAGTCCATTGAGGGTGGTGGGCCACACTTGTGGGAGATGTTTGTGTGAGATGTGGTGGGAGGTGTGGGAGGTGGGCAACATGGGAATCCCAGTGGGTTCCGTGTAATATTTTGGGTAATCTAAGCACCTCTTAAAATATATTTATATATATATATATAAATAACATTTTTGTAAGCAAATACACATATATGCATATATATTTATATATCATTTTGCAAATGTTGGTATGTATTGTGAAAATTTTGATTTTTACCCACAATAAAAAATAAATAAATTTAAAAAAAAACAAAAAAACAAAAACAAATAAAACCCACACTCTATGGTGTGGCTGGGCTCTTCTCTCCATTTTGGACTGAGAGTCCCCGATCCCAAAAAAAAAAAATGCTAACCATCATCTGTGCCTTCAGCAGTCATAATCTTTTTGCTGGTGGAGAGTCTTGCCTGGGTGTTGATGGCTGCTGACTGATCAGGGTGGTGGTTGCAGAAGGGTGAGGTGGCAGTGGAAATTCCTTAAAATAAGACAACAGTGAAGTTTGCCGCACTGATGGACTCTTCCTTTCCTGAAAGATTACTCTGTAGCATGCAATACTGTTTGATAGCATTTTACCCAGAGTAGAACTTCTTTCAAAATTGTAATCAATCCTCTCAAACCCTGTTGTTGCTTTTTCAACCAAGTTTATGTAACATTCTAAGTCCTTTGTTGTCATTTCAACAATGTTCACAGCGTCTTCACCAGGAGTAGATTCCATCTCAAGAAACCCTTTTCTTTGCTCATCCATATGAAGCAACTCCTGATCCGTTAAAGTTTTATCATGAAATTACAGCAATTCAGTCACATCTTCAGGCTCTACTTCTATTTCTCTTGCTATTTCTACCACATCTGCAATTACTTCTTCCACTGATGTCTTGACCCCCTCGAAGTCATCCATGAGGGTTGGAATCAAATTCTTCCAAACTCCTGTTCATTTTTACTTCCTCTCATGAATCATAATGTTCTTAATGGCATCTAGAATGGTGACTCTTTTCCAGAAGATTTTCAATTGACTTTGCCCAGATCCTTCAGAAGACTTGCTATCCAGGGAAGCTATTGCCTTACAAAATGTAGTTCTTCAATAATAGGGCTTGCAAGTCGAAATGACTCCTTGATCCATGGGTGTTGTGTTAGCAGGCATGTAAAAACATTAATCTCATTGTACATCTCCATCACAGCTCTTACATGACCAAGTGCATTGTTAATGAACAGTAATATTTTGAAAGGAATTTTTTTTTTCTGAGCAGTAGGTCTCAACAGTTAGCTTAAAATATTTAGTGTACCATGTTATAAACAGATGTGCTGTCATCCAGGCTTTGTTGTTCAATTTATACATCACAGGCAGAGTAGATTTAGCATCATGCTTAAGGGCCCTAAGATTTTCAGAAAGGTAAATGAGAGCACTGGCTTTAACTTAAAGGCACCAGCTGTGTTAGCCCCTAATGAGAGAGTCAGCCTGCCCTTTGAAGCTTTGAAGCTAGAATTGACCTTTCCTCTCTAGCTATGAATGTCCTAGATGGCATCTTCTTCCAATACAATGCTGTTTCATATACATTGAAAATTTCTTGTTTTATCAATGATCTTAGCTAAATCTTCTGGACAGCTTGCTGCAGCTTCTACATCAGCCCTTGCTGCTTCACCTTCCACTTTGATGTCATAGAGATGGCTCCTTTCCTTAAACCTCATGGAGCAACCTCTGCTAGCTTCAAACTTTTCTTCTTCAGCTTCTTCACCTCTCTCAGTCTTCAGAGAATTGAAGAGAGTTAAAGTCTTGCTCTGAAGTAGGCTTTGGCTATGTGGTGGCTGGTTTGATCTTCTATCCAGACCACTAAAACTTTCTCCATATCAACAATAAGGCTGGTTTCCATTCATGTGTTCACTGTAGTAGCACCTTTAATTTCCTTCAAGAACTTTTCCTTTGCATTCACAAGGTAGCTGTTTGGCAAAAAAAAAAAAAAAGGACTAGCTTTTGGCCTATCTCAGCTTTTGACAAGCCTCCTCACTAAGCTTAATCATTTCTAGTTTTGATTTCAGGTGAGAGACATGGGGCTTTTCCTTTCACTTGAACACTTAGAGCATTGTAGGGTTATTAACTGACCTAATTTCAATATTGTTGTGCCTCAGGGACTAGGGAGGCCCAAGGAGAGGGAGAGAGACAGGGAATGACCTGTGGGTAGAGCAATTAGAACAGACACATTTATCTATTAAGTTCTCTGTCTTATATGGCTATGGTTCATTGTGCCCCCAAACAATCACAATAGTAACAGCAAAGATCACAGATCACCATAACAGATATAATAATAATGAAAAAGTTTGAAATGTTGCAAGAATTACCAAAATGTGGCACAGAGACATGAAGTGAGCACATGGTGTTGGAAAAATGGTGCTGATAGACTTGCTCAACACAGGGTTACTACAAACCTTCAATTTATTTGAAAAAAGAAAAACAAAGTATATGAAAAGCACAATAAAGCAAAACACAATAAAACAAGGTATGCCTATATATAAGTATTTTATTTTATTTTATTTTATTTTTTACTGGGAGGTACCAGGGATCAAACCCTGGTCTCTCCATATGGTAGACGGACGCCGAACCTCTTGAGCCACATCCGTTTCCCTGTATAAGTATTTTAAACCTTGGTTAGGAGTTTGCTGGAAGAGCATTTGATGTATATTTCCCTTTATTTCCCCTAAATGTTCTTTTAACCTTCCTGGTACATATATCTATTTGAGAAAGTCCTTGATAAATTAGTTTAGGCTGTGCCTAATTTGACAGCATCAAAATTATTATTTTGGGCCCAGTATCATCTCCATTTATTTGAAGGTCACCTTTGACATACCCAGAATTGCCTTTTTTTATTGTGAAGAATATATGCAACCCTAAGTAATTTTCCTAAGTATTCATTTTGAAGATTTCTATACCAGCAGTCTGATTTGGGAATTTGTTCAGAAAAGTCATCTGCACTAGGTAGATGTTCCAAACTGATTTTGTTGAACCCTAAATTAGCCTACCCATAGGCCTTCATGGCAAACAGAGTAACTAGAAAAGTTTCCCACTGTCTCCTAAGTGTCTTATCTGACAAGCATACAACCTCCCCTCCTTTGAACAATCCTGCAAGGACATCTCAACCCTGCAGCTGTGCCCCAGGCTATCAGGGCATTCTGTGCAAACGCTAGCTAACTGCCAAAATCCGCTTCTGTTTATCCCGCTTGCTTGCAAACTGCGACAGCAACCCCCTATAAAAAGGAGCCATTTTAAAACCTGGGTGCTGCAGTTCTCTCCTGCATGAGAGGTGCTGCAGACGTCTGCGGGCTTAGCTCAATAAACTTCATAAAAGTGGTTAAAGTCTGAGTGGGGTCGATCTCCTGGGTTATAACAATTTCATGATTCAAACTATGATCCAAATCTCTCTTTTTTTTTTTTTTAGGAGTTACCAGGGATTAAACCCGGGACCTCATACATATGAAGCAGTTGCTCAACCACTGAGCTATGCTCACTCCTCTATGAGCCAAATTTTAATGTGTGTCTACAATGCAATAGGTAATTATTGTCTAAGTTCTAGAGATACAGAGCTAAACAAAACAGGTCCTTGCCTTCATCATATTTATATTCCAGTGGGAACAGAAAATAAATATGTAAATAAATGAACAAATCAGTTGGTTTCAGTGGTTCTCAAAGGCCAAGTTCATGACCTGGTTTCAGAGATAGGTAAGATCCGCAAGGAAAGTATAACAGGGTAAAGGAACAAAGAGAGCTTGGAGGGCTGGGGTGGGGGAAGAGGGTGGCTGCGCTACATAGAGTGACCAAGGAAGGCCTCTCTGAGAAAGGGACTTCTGAGTAGAGACCTAAAGTGGGAGGAAAGCAGGCTCCTGAACTTCTGAGGGAAGATGCCCCAGGCAGAAAGACTCTAAGGTGGGAATTAGCTTCAAAGGGATAGAAAAAAGGCCTGTGTGTCTGCAGCAGAGTAAGGGGAAGCACAGTACAAAATGATGTCTGGGAAGAAGCCTGGGCCAGATTATAGGGAGTCTTTTACGTGGCACTATAGCGTTTGGACTTTATTCTCACTATAGTGAGAAGCCATTGCAGGCTTTTAAACTAGGGAGGTGCATGACACTCTGCTGCCTGCCGTATGGAGAAATGAATTGTAGAGGAACGAGAAGAGAAGCAAGGATCTCAGTTGGAGATGTACAAGAGGCTTGAGACCTCTCAAGGTAGATGTCTTATACCTGCCTGCACTATGAATGTGACATTCAAGAGTGAAGAACGGGAGCCCTCCATAGTTGGTGCTATTTCAAGCTATTTCATGCATGGTTGAACAAACCATATCCCGCCTGTGTTTGTCTGGGTTCTCCAGAAAAACAGAACCAACAGGATGTACATTTACATATGAGTAAATATTAAGAGATGTATTATAGGAATTGGCTCACGTGACTGTGCGGATTGGCAAGTCCGAAATTCCATAGGGCAGACCACAAGTTGGAAACTCCAGTGAAGGTGAAGTTTATTTCCACAGGAGAAGCTGGCTGACTTAAGTAGAGATAGAAATTCTTCTCCCTGACTGCTGAAATCCTCAGATCTCACTTTCAGGTCTCCAACTGATTGGATGAGGATGCTCCTTTCACTACTGAAGACAGTCTCCTTTGTTGATGGTAGATGTAATCAGATGTAGATGCAGCCAACTGACTAATGTTTAAATCATCTACAAAATAACCTCACAGTAATACTCAGGCCAGTGCTTGCTCAACTAAAAAAAACTGGACACCATAACCTAGCCAAGCTGACATAATGAAATTAACCATCACAGCATCTCTGAACCTCAGTTTCTTCCTAAATGCATTGGACTCAGTGGTTCCCAGTCCATGAATTGACACCAGGCTGGTTCAATGAGAATCATGTGCAATACCTGATCAACTACAGATAACAATCAGGATTTATTGTCATTCAGTAGATTTAAGTTGGGGTCTGGAACTCAGAATTACTTTAAATTTTGTATTATGAATCTTTTCAAACCTATAGAAAAGCCAATAAGAGTATAATGACAACTTATATACCCTAGATTTAGCTGTTGTTAACACTTTTAGCCTATTTGCCTCATGAATTTTTTGCTAAAGTATTTTAAAGTAAATTATATAGACTCTGTATTAGTCAGCCAAGGGGATGCTAATGCAAAGTTCCAGAAATCTATTGGCTTTTATAAAGGGTATTTATTTGGGGTAGAAGCTTACAGTTACCAGACCAGAAAGTATAAGTTTCTTCCCTCACCAAAATCTGTTGCCAGGTGCAGGAGCAGGATGGCTGCTGACATTCAGCCTTCCTCTTCCTCTTAAGGCTTTGTGATTCTTAAGTCCTCACCCCTTGGTAGGCAGGGACTCAATGTCCTACTGCTGTGACCCAATCAAAGTCCTAATCATAATTTAATTAGTTAAAAGTGATACCTCTGACAGACCAACTATTTTTGGAATTCATAAATAATATCAAACTGCTATGGACTCCATAAAAATAAGAGCATTTTCCTTCTTAAAAGCAGTACCATTATACATCTAACAAAAGTAATGATGATTCCTTATTATCATCATCTAATATCTGGTCTATTTCAAATTTTGCCAATTGCTCCAATTGGCAAAATTATTCACACCAGGATCCAATCAAGGTCCACACATTACATTTGGCTGTTATAGCTCTTAAGTCACTTATAACCTAGAACGGTGCTCTACTGTTTTTTTGTTTTTTGTGTTTTTTTGCATGATATTAACTTGGTGAAGAGACCAGTCACCCAGTCAGCTGTCCCCCAGAATGGCCTACTTTCTGAATGTGTCTATTGGTTGTGTTGTAGTGTCATTTTACTTACATTAGCCCACGTAGTTCTTGTAAACTGGAATTTAGGCTTTATTACATTCAGTTTCAAAATAGTAAGACTACTTCATTATTGATGCCATGTAATATTGCAACACATCTTGAGGTATATCGTATCTGAATGACCTACTATCAGTAAGCCAAAGAAAGAGCCTCATCCTTCCATTTTGAAGTTCCACTTTTCTTTTTACAACCAGCAAATAATTTGTGGGGTAATACTTTGATAGCACAAGCATATCCAGTGCTCCATCAACATGTCAACTAATGACTTTATAATCCACTGGTATTTTTTGCCTGAATCAGTTACTTCATTAGGGGTTGCAAAATGGTGCTTTTAAAAATTTCTATCAGGCTTTCTAAATTTATTAGCTGGCATCCTTCCATTAAGAGAGAGAGAAAGAGAGACAAATTTGAGCAGTTTGAGATTATTTATGAACCCCAAAAAAGAGAGATTGTTTGTAAATTAGTCTGTTCCTCTAGATGTGACCTCCTTTGATTGTATTAAGGGGATGTCTTGATTAAATTACCTGTTAAGATTAGGGTTTTGATTTGACCATGTCACTACAATGTGTCCCCGCCCCCTTGGTGGGCTGCTATAAATGGACACTCACTCAAGAAGACACACATGTTTGATCCTGGGGCTCTGGGGAGAGATGAGCCATTCGTCTGATAATTTGCAACTGAAGAGAATAGAGCAGCTGAGCTGATAAGGCCTAGAAAGAAATGGGCCCTATGCCAGAGACTGATATAGGAAACCCTGAGAGACGAGCCCTGTGCCAGCCTACAGCTGAGATCAGAAGAAGTTGGGCCCACAGAGCCTTAAGAGGAAGAAGGAAGGAGACACTTAGGCAGAGATCAGTGATCATCTTGCTTCAACACATGGCAGCTGACTTTGGTGGAAAAGCAGCCTTGAGTTTTCTTTTTAGGGCCTTGTAACTGTAAGCTTTTACCCCCAAATAAATACCCTTATAAAAGCCAGCATATTTCTGGTACTTTGCATCAGCACCTCTTTGGCTGACTAATACAGAGAAACAGAGAGAGAGAGGCAGAGATTTAGCTCATCAACTGTTCCTAATGGAAAGGCAAGGTAAATAATAATTTCTTTTGAAGTACCATTTTACAGAATAAGGAGTAGATGACAATGGTGCTTTGCTTGTTTTGTTTAGTTCTTTTTTTTTTTTTTTTTTTTCCTATCATTTTATAGGCTTGCAGGTTTTTAAATATTTAGTAGTTTTCATTCCATTTCAGTCACTCTTTTTTGGCTCAAATTGTCCCTTCTTTGACAAAGAAGGGTCCCTTCAAACTGACCCCTTTTCTGGCACAACAAGGTATTTCAAGTTCAACTTGTTCACTCCCCTACCCAGACCAGGAACAGCCATTTCTCTAAAAAGCCCTGGTTCCTTAGTGGGGAGTGGTATTTAGAGGCCAAAATCTGGGTGCTAGGAATGCTCACTGCTACTGGTTATCGATGTTTCTCCATCCTTCCAATGCACAAAGGTAGGGGGAAATATATGCACACATTTTTAAATAATATATCCACCTTGAAATTTCTCATTGAAATTTAACAATATAGGATTTTTACTTTAACTTCTTAAAATTTTATACTTACATTGCTTTCATCTTATACTAAAAGTTTTAGTTGCTAACAACATTGATATATTACTTATTTGATTTTTCCTACAATATATTAAATTTCTTCAAAATTAAAATATCAATATTATAACTTGCTTTAATCATAATTAAATTTAAGATTTCTTTTTGTCTTGAAAATATGTCCCACAAAGAATGTGTAGTTAATAGTATAATTATTAAAATGTTCTTTCATAAATTGTAACAAATACACCACACTAATGCAAGGTGATAATAATTGGATAGTATATGGGAACTCAGTATTTGATGCATGATTTTCCTGTAAACTACAACTTCTCTAATTAAAGAAAAAAAAGTACAAAGTATTATCTTCCACAGCATTTGAAATCATTATTTTTTCAGTATGTTACCCATTTAATATATAACTAGATTTGGATATTTTCAATTTTGAGAGTTCTCCTTTTATGAATTATGAAAAGATTTACTTGGTTCAAAAGTCAAAGCTATATTTTTAAAATGTATGCGAATATTCTTGCTGTCCTGATTTTGTGATAATCAGGGTAGGCTAAACATTCGCTATATTAGAAACCATGCATGTGTCCCCAGACCTAGTTTTTCTCCCTAGGTCTGGTTTTTAGAATGCTGGTGATAAACTAAGCCTGATTTATTATATGACCATCCTGTATGGGAAAAGACTATAACTCTGGGTATCTTTGGTAAACCTTAAGAGATATAGCAGGGGGACGGATGTGGCTTGGGTGGTTGGGCATCCATCTCCCATATGGAGGGACCTGGGTTCGACCCCCAGAACCTCCTGGTAAAAATTTAAAAAAGAAAAATATAGAAGGTGCGTGGGCCACTGGGCCCTGAGCGTGGGTGCGCCGCCGGGCCCGGTGAGCCACGCAGCAAGATGATGACATAACAGAAGAGTGACACAAGGGAGAGCCAAGACAAGACACCCGAAAAACCAGGAACTGAGGTGGCACAGGCAGTAGAATGCCTCTCTACCACATCGGAGATTCTGAAGATCAAATCCCAGTGAAAACAGGAGGAGAAAGATGAGAAGAGAGGGCAGGACATGGACACAGAGAGTTGCTCAGTGAATGGACACAGAAACAGCAAAAGCAGGGGGGTAAGAATGGATAAAAGTAAATAAATAAATAAATAAATCCTTAAAAAATATATAGGGGAGGAAGATACGGACTATAGTTAGTAGTAATACTTTGACGATACTCTTTCATGATTTGTTAACAAATGTTTCACAACAATGCAGGTTGTTTGGGGGGTGGGTGTGATGTGTGGGAGCCCTGTATGATGTTATGCATGTTTGTTTTGTAAGAGCAGGATGTTTACTGAACACTTATAGTTTATGTATGTTCATGTATGAATGATATACTTCAATAAATTGTTTTTAAAAAAAAATAAAAATGTATACAAGTCTTGATTACATCCCTGTCTCCTCCATCTTGTAATTTTTTTTAAAAAGTTGTTGTCATGGACAACCAGCAAGATGGCAGCAGAGTAAAGAGCTCCAAGAATCGGCTCCTGCTACGGGGCATATGGTGATCTCCCAGAGCTATCTAGAGCACTTGTTTGGGGCTCCAGGAGATCAAAAGTGCATCCTGTAACATCCTTGAAAGAGTGGAAGGAGGAGACTGCTCATCTGCAGAGAAGATTTGTAAGTATAGTACTCCACATGCTTGCACGAGCAGCAAGAGAAAAAATAGATAAATGGGATTTCCTCAAAATTAAAAACTTCTGCACCTCAAAGGACATTATTAAGAAAATAAAAAGGCAGCCTACTCAATGGGAGAAAATACTTGGCAACCATATATCTGATAGGAGCCTAATATCCTGTGTATATAAAGAAATCCTACACCTTGAAAATAAAAAGACAAACAACCCATTTAAAAAATGGGCAAGTGACCTGAAAAGACACTTCTCCAAAATAATACAAATGGCTAAAAAGCACATGAAAAAGTGCTCGACATAGCTAGCTATTAGGAAAATGCTAATCAAAACTACAATGAGATAACATCTTACACCCATCAGAATGACAGCTCTTAAAAAAACAGCAGACTATAAGTGTTGGAGAGGATGTGGAGGAATAGAAACCCTCATCCACTGCTGGTGGGACTGCGGTATGGTCCAGCCACTGTGGAAGACAGTTTGGCGGTTCCTCAGAAAACTAACAATAGATCTTCCGTATAATCCAGCGATTCCACTGCTGGGTATATACCCAGAAGAATTGAAAGCAAAGACATGAACAGATATATGCACCCCAATGTTCATAGTGGCATTGTTCACAATTGCCAAAAGTTGGAATCAGCCCCAGTGCCCATCAACAGATGAATGGATAAGCAAAATGTGGTACATACATACAATGGAATATTACTCAGCTGTAAGAAGGAATAAAGTGCTAACACATGGAATAACATGGATGACTCTTGAAGACCTTATGTTGAGTGAAGCAAGCCAGGCATTGAAGGATGAACAGTATATGACTCACTGATCTGAACTGAGGAAAGTGAGCAGCCTCTGAGAACCATTGTCTGAAAGATAGGTTAATAAGGGAGAGAAAGAGAAGAGTAGGTTGTGAGCCATCACCCATATGGATATAATCTATGGTAAAGGGATAGAGTATAGTTGCATATTGAAGGATAGGACAGATAGGTAGTGATATTACTGGGTTTGGTGATGCAGGGTTGACAGGTGGGTAGATTAGGAAGGGCAGGTTGGAATACCCAGGGTACTGGGGGGAGAGATGGGAGGGGAACTAGGTGAACATGGGATTTGTGGGTATGATGTTGAAAGTGCAGGAGTGGGAATGCTCTTATGGCAATATGACAAGGTAGTGTCACTGGTTTAGGGTGTAGGTTGGGGGGAGCATTCAGGACGGGGTGCATCTGGAGTAGGCTTCTGGGGAGTGTGTGAGAGTTCATTCTGTCATAATGTGTTGTGTCGGGGAGTGGAGAGCCACACATTGAGTGGGAAGGAGATGGACCCCCATCTTTGGGAGGACCGATTCACCCAGAAACAGACAGGTGGGTGTCTCTTATGAGCAAGGGTGGATCCTAATAGGGGAGGACAATCAGCATGTAAAGACCTCTTGTTGCATGTAACTATGAATCTTGTCATCCAATGAGTCAAGACAGGGGAGTGTCATGTGCCCCAGGGGGATGGGGACATAGGAACAGAAAAGATCAAACAAGGGGTATTTAGTGGTCATGGGGTATGTTTTTCATTACCTTATAGTAATGGACACAGGACATGGTAAATATCATCAAAAATTATTAAACTGTACCGTCTAAATTGTAAACTATACTGTAAACCATTGACAATGTTTAGTAGCTATGTTTCACTATCTGTATAACAGTTATAACAATGCTACCATCCACATATAAAAGGTTTTAATATGGGGTGAAGAAAAGGGAAGGAGGTTGGGTATATGAGAGTCTCTAGTATTCTGTGTGTGACCTTGCTGTGACCTAAAACTTCTATGAAAATTTGAGAGACACAGGGGAGTGAGAGGGGGAAGGCACCATGGTACAGACTGGACACCCGATAATGCAGTGATAAAAGGAAAAAATAATAACAATAATTTTTTTTAATTTTTTGTTTTTTCCCATTTTTTGAATGTCCCAATCCTTTTTTTATTACTTTATTTTGTACATTTAATAATTGAAAATATAAACAATTAAAAACTAAAAAGTAAACACAGATGAATACATACATTTCTCAAATGTATTAGGTACATAAAAAAATTTTTTGAATCAAACAATATGTTACACAATATATTTGGTTCATAGTAATGCATTCATGCAGTATTTGTCCTTTTGTGTCTGGCTTGCTTCGCTCAACATAATGTCCTCCAGGTTCATCCATGTTGCCATATGCTTTACAACTTCATTTCTTCTTACAGCTGCATAATATTCCATCGTGTGAATAGACCACAGTTTGTTTATCCATTCATCTGTTGATGGACACCTGGGTTGTTTCCAACTTTTGGCAATGGTGAATAATGTGGCTATGAACATCAGTGTGCAGATGTCTGTTCGTGTCACTGCTCTCAGTTCTTCTGGGTATATACCCAGCAGTGGTATTGCAGGGTCACATGGCAAGTCTATATTCAACTTCTTTAGGAGCTGCCAAACAGTCCTCCATAGTAGCTGTACCATTCTGCATTCCCACCCACAGTGAAGAAGTGTTCCTATCCCTCCACATCCTCTCCAACACTTGTAGTTCTCTGTCTTTTTAATAGCGGCCATTCTGATAAATGTGAAATGATATCTCATTGAAGTTTTGATTTGCATTTCCCTAATCATGAGTGATGTTGACCATTTCTTCATGTGTTTTTGTTTTTTTTTTTTTTTTGACATTTGCATTTCTTCTTTGGAGAAATGTCTATTCAAGTCTTTCACCCATTTTTTAATTGCGTCATTTGTCTTTTTATTGTGGAGTTGAAACATCTCTTTATATATCCTGGATATTAAACCCTTATCAGATATGTGATTTCCAAATATTTTTTCCCATTGAGTTGGCTGCCTTTTCACCCTTCTGACAAAGTCCTGTGAGATGCAAAAGTGTTTAATTTTGAGAAGGTC
This sequence comes from Tolypeutes matacus, assembly GCA_026826555.1. Lineage (NCBI taxonomy): Eukaryota > Metazoa > Chordata > Mammalia > Cingulata > Chlamyphoridae > Tolypeutes > Tolypeutes matacus. The sequence continues at coordinate 7,411,169 of JAKSZT010054583.1, forward strand.
CCATTTATCTATTTTTTCTTTTGTTGCACGTGCTTTGGGTGTAAGGTCCAAGAAACCACCACCTTCTACAAGGTCTTGAAGATGTTTCCCTACATTTTCTTCTAGTAGTTTTATGGTCCTGGCTTTTATATTTAGATCTTTGATCCATTTTGAGTTGATTCTTGTATAGGGGGTGAGATAGGGGTCCTCTTTCATTCTTTTGGTTATAGATATCCAGTTCTCCCAACACCATTTGTTGAAGAGACTGTTTTTTCCCATTACTGTGGGCTTGGTAGGTTTGTCAAAAAACAGTTGACTGTATAGGTGAGGGTTTATTTCTGGATTCTCAATTGTATTCCACTGATCAATGTGTCTATCTTTATGCCAGTACCATGTTGTTTGACCGCTGTAGCTTTGTAATATGTTTCAAGTCAGGCAGTGAAATACCTCCCACGTTGCTCTTCTTTTTTAGAATGCTTTTGGCTATTCGGGTGCACTTACCCTTCCAGATGAATTTGGTAATTGCCTTCTCTAATTCTGCAAAGTAAGCTGTTGAGATTTTGTTTGGTATTGCATTGAATCTATAAGTCAGTTTGGGCAAGATTGACATCTTCACGATATTTATTCTTCTAATCCATCAACACCGAATGTCTTTACATTTGTTTAGGTCTTTTTAAATTTCTTTTAGCATTGTTTTGAAGTTTTCTGCATATAGGTCCTGTACTTCTTTGGTTAAATTAACCCCTAGGTATTTGAGACTTTTTGTTGTTATTGAAAATGGAATTTTCCCCCTGATTTCTCCCTCAAGTTGTTCAGTACTAGTGTACACCCAATAATGCAGTGATAAAAGGAAAAAAATAATAATAACAAATTTTTTATTTTTTTATTTAATTTTTTTGTTTTTTTCCCATTTTTTGAATGTTCCAATCCTTTAATTTTATTTTTTTCTGAGTTTCCACTTATTTTATCTCTTACATTTAAGCTTATAATTATTATTTCATTTTCCTATTAATTGTATTTGGCTATTATATGGGCTTCATCTTCAAGGAAGGTTTAGATCACAGAAGGGTTACAATGGGGGCAGCAGAGGATCATTGGTGGGGGGTGGCTGGATGGGGGTTTCATGGAAAGAAGTTCACCTGAATATACAGGAAAGATATATAAAATTGTTCAAATGATCAAGGAGAGGGGCACGGTCACAGTGGGTAGACAATCACTCAATAAATGAGGGAATACTGAATTCCCAGCCTGGAGAGCTCTGCCACATTCTCCAAGGGAGTAGCAACCGTCCCCTGAGTGCAGGGGCAGTGTCTGGCAAAGGAGGATGGTCCACTGATGGGTTCTTGTTATTGATGACTAGCCTTATGAGTCACCCTTCTGTGATCTAAACCTTCCTTGAAGATGAAGCCCATATAATAACCAAATACAATTAATAGGAAAATGAAATAATAATGATAAGCTTAAATGCAAGAGATAAAATACAAGGAAACTCGGGGGGGAAAGCTAAAAATAAAATATAATTAATGGATTGGGACATCGAAAAAAATGGGAAAAAAACCAAAAAAAAAAATTTTTTATTATTTTTTTTCCTTTCTTCACTGCATTATCAGATATCCAGTGTGCACTATGACACTTTCCCCTTCTCATTCCCCAGTGTCTCCCAAATTTTCATTTAATTTTACCCCCAATATGTGACATGACTCCCAGGGATGAGCCTCCCTGACAATGAGGGATTAATACTAAGTGCCAGTTGGCAATACAACTGGAAAAAGACCTTGAATAATAGGGGGGAAAGGTAAAGACAAATGAGTTCATGTGGCTAAGAGACTTCAAAGTGAGTCGGGAGGTCATCCCAGAGGTAACGCTGACACACACCTCAGTAGGATCTCATAGAACACCAAAGTGGATTTCACCCCACACAGAGGGGCTCCTGAGGGCTCTGGAGATACCCAGGTCCTATATAAGGGGGGATAGCTCCAGAGATTGATGCCTTATCAGTGGACTCTACTTTGGAATCTGTGCTCCTGAGAGAGACAGAGTTGGACTCAAATAAGTCCTCCTGGCATAGGTCCATCAGTCCCTTCTATTCAAACCTATATGTGATGCTGGAGTTTGTATGTGTACTTCCAGAGACTGGAGCCTCTGGCCTGCCCATGTGCCAGCTGTGCCTAGAATCTCAGTGGAGCTGCAACTCCTACTCTACAGCTCAATGGACTTAATCAAGTCACCTGGTGAGGAGACGATGATGGACAATGGCCATCCCAGGGAATGGAGAGAGCCTGCAGCTGAAGGCAGGATAATCCCATCCATTGTATCCATGGGATATAAGCCCCCTCTCACTTGGAGGTGGAGTGGACATCACCATCCCAAACTCCTCAGGACTGGGGGAAGAGCTCTGGACTAGAGTGGACTCACTGGTATTCTGTTGTGGACATATTGTGATTCAAGCAATGGAAGAAATTACAACAGTGAGGTGGAGCCAGTGGCCACTGGATGCTTTCAGGGCAGGGAAGGGAAAAGTAGTTGTAATACAGGGGTTTTTTCAGGACTTGGGAGTTATCCTGAGTGACATTACAACGACAGATATAGGCCATTTTACATCAGCATATAACATGCAGAACTTTGTGGGAGAGAGTGTGGTCTGCAATGTGAACTATGGTCCATGCTTAGTGGCAAAGCCCCAGGATGTGTATATCCATTGCAGGTGATGTGCCACACTAATGAAAGATGTTTATGAGGGAGGTTGTGGGAGGTGTGGGAGGTAGGGAACATGGGAATCACTGTAATTTTTGTGTAACATTTATGTAATCTACACATCTTTTTAAATATATATATATATTTTTTAAATACACTGGAATCATATAATAGCAGATTTGAGGAGGCAGAAGAAAGGATTGGTGAGCTTGAAAAAATGGTCTCTGAAAGTGAACACACAAAAGAAAAGATTGGAAAAACTTGAACAAGTTCTCAGGGAACTAAAGGACAGCAAAAGACATGCAAACATATGTGTTATGGGTGTCCCAGATGGAGAAGAGAAGGGAAAAGGGGCAGAAGGAATATTTGAAGAAACTTTCCCAACCCTATTGAAGGACGTAGATATCCATGTCCAAGAAGCATGACGTTCTCCCATTCAAAAAAAAAATCTGAATAGACCAACTCCGAAACACATACTAATCAATGTCAAATGCCAAAGACAAAGAGAGAATTCTGAGAGCGGCAAGAGAAAAGCAATGTATAATGTAAAAGAGATACCCAATAAGATTAAGTGCTGATTTCTCACCAGACACCATGGAGGCAAGAAGACAGTGGTATGATATATTTAAGATATACAAGAGAAAAACTTCCAGCCAAGAATCTTATATCCAGCAAGATTGTCTTTCAAAAATGAGGGCAAGTTTAGAATATTCACAGATAAACAGAAACTGAGAGAGTTTGTAACCAAGAGACCTGCTTTTGCACTAAAGAATGTGCTACAGCCTGAAAAGAAAAGACAGGAGAGAGAGGCCTAGAAGAAAGTCTAGAAATGACAATTATATCAATAAAAGTAAAAGTGTCAAAAGAATTGTGAAAATAAAATATGACAGATAAAACCCCAATATTCAGGAACAAACTTAACCAACAATTTAAAGCACTTGTATTCAGAAAACTACAACTCATTGTTAAATTAAAAAAAAGACCTAAATAATTGGAAGAACATTTCATGCTTATGGATTGAAAGACTAAATATCATTAAGATGTCAGTTCTACTCAAATTGATATACAGATTCAATGCAATCCCAATAAAAATTCCACCAGCTTTTTTTAAATAAATGGAAAATCCTTAGCAAAAGAAGGAAAGAGGACCCCTATTTCACACCCTATACAAAAATTAACTCAATATGAATCAAATACCTAAATATAAAAGCAGGAAATATAAAGCTTCTAGAAGTAAATGTAGGAAAATATCTTCAAGACCTGGTGGCAGGTGGTGGATTCTTAAAGGAGATAAGAGGAGAACTGAGATGTACTATTAATATTTAATGTATGTAGAAGTTTTAATTAGCTTTACTGAAAAAGTGTGGAAATGTACAGAGTTGATGGTAACACATTATAGTGAGTAACAGCTGGTTTATAAATGGGATTGTGTCTGAAAAGAGTAGTCTAAGGATGTAAATGCCAACTGACAGAAAGCTAGAGAATAATCTAGGGACTGAATAGCATAGTAAACCAAAGGTGGATGAGAATAGTGGTTGATGGCACAGATGCAAGAGTGTCCTTTGTGAGCTAGAGCAGATGTACATCAGTATTGCAGGGTGATGGGAATGTGGAGAAGCATGGGAAAAATACAACTAGAGTGACCTATGGAGTGTGGTTAACAGTAATAATGTAATATTCTTGCATCTATGCCAAAGATGTACTGTGTTGATAATGGGGGAGTATGGAGAATGTGTACCAAATGTACGCTATGGGCCTGGTAATAATCGAATGATATTATCTCATAATCTGAAGCATGTTTTCCACCACAGTGTGGTGGGTTGATAGAGGAGTGTTGTATGGGAATTCTGCACGTGTGCACGATTGTTTTGTAAGTTTACAACTTCTGTCATAAAAATATATTTAAAAAATAATAACAGGGTAGGTTGGGGGAAAAATACACCAAATGTAAGATAAGGACTACAATTAGTAGTAAGGTTTTGACAATATTCTTTCATAATTTGTAACAAATGTCTCATGATAATGCAAGGTGTTTGTGGAAGGTTGATGTATGGGACCCCTGTATGATGTTATGCATGTTTGCTTTGTAAGTTCACAACTTTTACTATATACTTATTGTTTATGTATGTTCATGTATAAATGATATAAATAATAATAGGGTGGGTTGGGGGGGTATAAATGATATAAATAATAATAATAATAGGGTGGGTTGGGGGGAAATACTTTGGTTAGTAGTAATATTGAGGACACTCTTTAATCATTAGTTAAAAATATTTAACAACAATGCAAGGTATTGGTGGTAGGGTGAGGTATGAGACCCCTGTATGATGTTATGCATGTTTGTTTTGTAAGTTCACAACTATTACTATACACTTATTGTTCATGTATGTTCATGTATGAGTGATATACTTCAATAAGTTTTTCTAAAAATGAAAAAAAAAAAAGTTGTTGACATGATTCCATGTCCTCCTCCTCTTCCTCATTCTCTTCTCCCCTCCCTTCCCTTCCTAAATTATTCAGTCCTAAAGGCATTCAACAGATCACAGTGGAGTAGGTGGTTATGGCAGACAGTAGAGGGAGCTATGATAGTCCAAAGCAGGGTGCCAGAGCCCAAGAGGAGTGAGGAGGGCACCCAGAAATGGGGAAGGCCCAGCTTGGGCTGTCAAAGCCTGAGCAGGATGAGGAGTGCACCCATTTAAGAGGGCTGGCTGGGTCCAGAGCCCAGCAAGGTGAGGAGCGCTCCCACACAGGCCTGCAGTCTGGTGCATGGATCAGAGCACAGGTGGCAGAAGAGAGTGTCTGCAGAGGGGGGAAATTGGTCACATGCAAGTGGATTGAGCAGATAAGCAAATATATGAAGGAAAATGGGAGGTGGGCTTCTGAGTCAGAGGAGGAAGTTTCAGATATGAAAAGGAATACAAATAGAATGAATCTTCATGAAATTGGAGTTGGAGATATCAGGGTAAACTCTTGCTTTTCAAGATTAGAGAGAGATTTAGAAATAGATATAGATGTAAATTTATATACAATGCAAGCACAGGTATACATTCCCTAACTCTGTCCACTGAGAGGGTCTGAGAGCATCAATACTCCAATAACAATGAGCAGACCTAACACATTAATCTTAGTGTCTAAACACCATTCTGCCTAAAAGGAACCAGGGATCCTTGGAGAAACGGTTGATTCAGGGCTGAGCCAGGGAAAGCACAAGATTAGCCTAGAACAACATGTGCCAGAAAGCAAGGAAGTACTCAAAGAATAACAAACTCATGTCAAAAGGACCATGAAGCCAGCTTGAAAGAGCACCCACTAGTCAAATCCAGGACAATTTAGGCATAAAAATAAATAATAAATAAAATAAAAATAAATAATGAGAACAATAAGTTATAATCCAGGAATAAAATAGGAAATCATGAGTCCATACAGATATTAATTAATTCTTAATCAAAAGTTTGTTGAAGAACAGGATATTTACATAGTTTCAAAGTACAAAGTCACCATCATCAATGATAGAATAAATCAGAATTATGCACCATCTGATAAGATATCATGAGAACACGCATCAGTTCTGTGATGTTCCCTCTGAAAATGCACAACCTGATTCTAATCATGAGGAAACTTCAGACAAACCCTAATTGAGAGACATTTTTTTTCAACATAACAGGCCTACAGTGTACAAAACCACGAATCTTTAATCTTCTAAAAGTTCATGAACATGAAGGAAAGACTTTGGAATTGTTCCAGAGTTTAGAAGACTAAAGAAACATGACATTAAGTGCATTGCATGAGTCTCAGCTGGATCCTTTTGCTCTAAAGGACACTATAGTGAGCAGATGTGGCTCTGGCTGTTGGGCATTCCCCTCCCATATGGGAGGTCCGTGGTTCGATTACCGGTGCCTCCTGGAGAAGGCGAGCAGACAGACAAGAGAACCCGGGCGGGGGGCGGGGGCGCGGGCGGTAAATAAAAAAATAAATAAATAAAGTAAAATAAAGGACACTATAGAGATAAGTGGAGAAATTTGGATGGGGCCTAGGGATAGCTATGTTTGATGTCATTGCCCTGATTTTGATGAGTATGTTGTATTACGTAGGAGGGTGTCTGTGTTTAAAAGAAGTGAGCTGATGGCCCGCGCTGCAGGGTGAGCTGGCGCAGCAAGATGACGCAACAAAAGGAGACAAGCAGACGTAGAAAAACGCACAGCAAATGGACACAGAGAGCGCAAGCAGCAAGGGGAGGATAAATAAATAAAAATAAATCTTAAAAAAAAAAAAGAAATGCACACTAAACTTTTGGGGCGGGGAGGGCATTATTTTGGCAACTTACACTCAAAATGATTGAGAAATTATTTGCAGTGGACTTGCAACTTTTCTGAACTTTGAAGTTATTTTAAAATAAAAAGAAGTATTTTTAAGTCTTAAATAGGCTGTCATTTTCATTAGTTTCTGGCTGAAACTTCCAGTGATCTTTGTGGGGGGAGGGGCAAATACAAGAAAAAATACATTAAAATTTTTATTTCCTCCCTTCTTATGCAAAATTTCTGCATCCTGCTTCCCCCCCCAACACCCCTTAATATATTCTGGATAGCATTCCATAGCAGTACATGGAAATCTTCAGATCTTTCTTATTCTTTTATGGCTGCATATTACTCTATGTAGTTATAATATGATTTAATCTCTCCAGTCCTCTACTGACACTCATTGGAATTATTTCCAAACATTTACTACTACCAAAAAAAAGCCACAATGATTAACATTTATACATGTGTCATCTTGTACTTAACATGGGTATATGTTTAGAATACATTTCTAGGAGTAGAATTGCCAAGTCAAACATTAGATGCTTCCTTAATTTATGATATTGCCAAATTCCCCACAGATGTTGTACCGGCTCCTATTTCTTATCGCCAACCTATGAGAGGGACTGTTCCCCGCAGCCTTGCAAATAGAATGTGCCAATCTGACAAATAATTTGCATTTATTTTACTGTGACTGTGGATAGAAATTATTTCATATGTTTAAAGATCTTAGAGAATTTTAAGCCTTCCAGGTGAATTTGATGGGTGCCACGTTTGAAAATTGCTTCATTTTAGGGTTTGGGTGGCTAAGAAGGAGCACCGAGCTAGTAAATATTGCTCATGTTTATTGGTTTACACTGGAGTTTAGACAGACAAAGGAAAATTAATTTAATCTACTCAAATATCTCTTCTGTGAAACCTCTCCCAATTTCATCAAGCTGGCCGCAGTGTACCTCATAGCATTTGTACATACCTCTATTAGCACATAACTTATCACACTGAATTTATTTGTTTAAATGAATTTTCCCACTGGCTTTTTAAACCTTGAAAGAAAATATTGTGCCTTATTTATCCTTGGATCCTAAGGATCAAACCTAGTTTCTGGCACATGGTAGATGCTCCATAAGTGTGTGTTTGAATAAATGACTGAGCAATTGATAACACCACTTTTAAAATCATACTCAAATCTGGTACATCACTTCCCTACGGAAAATACATGACAGGAAGGAAATGAATTTTCTTTTTGGACACCTGGAAATTTGAAGGACTGTTAATTTCAGGTTTCTAATCCCTACCTAGCTTCAGTCTTCTTCACTATGAAAACAAAACAGTTCTCCAGATTTCCTGACCCCTTTCCTTAGCCAGTGTGTAGATAGGGGAGCCCAGCTCCTTCCTCATGGGCATCTGGTGCTGCTCAGAGGGAAGGTCCCACAGCCTGAGCCCGTCACATTTCTAAAACATTGGCAGTGAAGAGAGTGGTGTGACTCTTCTCTGATGCTTTCTCCCCTTCCCTCTGTGCTCTAAGGAGTTGCACTACCAGCAATTCACCTCACCATTGAAATTTTCATTACACTCATATAAAGCCCGATCATTTGAATCCAGAAGGTTATGAACATAATGTTCTGCACCTTGACTACTGTGGTTCCTTTCTTCTCCCTAAAGAGGAATGCTCTTACACATAAAGCAATTGCTACTAATAAACCCAAGCTCTCCCTCAACTGTCTCCTTCCCAGTGGATGGTCACATTTATTCTGAGAAGTATTTTAATCTCTTTCGAAAGATAGCCATGTTTCTATTACAAAGCCTTACAAAAAAATTATATACTAAAAATGACAGATGCCACAACTGCTAACAAAACTATAATCAGAGGTCTGTATGATTAGTCACATCATTTGTAAGTTAATTTAAAAACATGAAAAAAAACATATGAAGATTGCAGCTCTGGTCTTCAGGAAAGTTGTTCTGTGTGATAACTGCATTCATAACATCAATATTCTTTTCTTTACCCCTGAGTGAGATGGTGACCACTTATTCAAAATACAAGTTCTGAAGAAAGAGAGCTGGACTAGAGGCAGCAGTAATTTATTTCTTTCTCATGAGAAAGGGCACACGCCCAGGCTAATGGAAGTGTGCAAGTGTACGTGATCAGTGTAAGAACAAAGATTATATAGTTCCCCTGACGCAATGTCCCTCCCTCCCCAACCTTACCCATCTCCCATTGTCTGGGAGTTGTGGGCTTACACTCTTAAGCACAAAAACTAACCCAATTACGGAGTGACGCATTTACTGATGTGGGTTTTGGGGAAATGAGCTACGTTTTGTGTGTGGGAATGTGGGGTATAACTTGTTGAGGTTAAGACTTGAACAAGAATATGGGAGGGTTAGATAGGTGGGAACAGGGAATTCAGTTTGAGAAGAGACCACCTTTTGTTCCATTTCTCTCACCCCTTATATAGCTGCACACTTCCTGTGGAATATTAAACCAGTTCCAAACTATCCATCACTATTTAAACAAAGATGTGGTGGTGGTGTCCTGCCTCCAAACTGGCTCAGAGTCAGGTAAGCTGACGACTCTGAGGTGGCTGTGCCACCATGTGCTAGCTCCCTGGTCAGGCAACTTTAGAGGCCACCACCAACCAGTACAGATGCAGGATGGAAAGCGGAAAGTATGTAAGTTCGAGTGTGGCAGCTGATAGAGCCACCATTCACTAGGTGTATGGTCTTGGGCAACTAACTTGATCTCTTGGAACCTCAGTTTCCTCACCTATAATGCGGAGATAATTATACCCACCTTGCAAGCAAATCAGCCTGTGTGCTCAGTATATGTAGATACTATTATCTAACAACATCCGACAGCAATGACAATAGTACACATGGCTTAAGCTCTTATTGTGAAACAGATGCAGACTGATTTGTGTCTGTTATTTCGTTTACTCTTCTCAATAAGCTTATGAGATAAATAGAATTGAATTAACATTTTACAGATGAAGAAATGAGAAATGTTCATCTTTTTACCCAAAGTCACAAAGCTAGTATGTAGTGGAGTCTGACTTCCAGTGGTGTGCTAGTAAACCAATTCTCTGAGGAAAAAAAAATTGCTGATTTGTAGCAATTGTCAATTTCCATGGTGTAAATACTTCCACCATGGCCTAGAAAATGCTTCTGCCTCTCCACTACCCCAGTAAAAACCTCGCCAAAAGATGAGTAATCAAAAAGGAACCAGAAGAACTATATAAAATTAGTTTTAAAAAAGAGGAAAGGAACAATAAAAGTAAAGAGGAGGTAAGGATGATGACCAAAAAAAAAAAAAAAAAAAAAAAAAATGTTGCCACAAAGCACATTAAAGTTGTGACTTAATATTCTGAATTTTTAAAATTTTGTGAAGGAATAGCCTCTACTAATAAAAAAAAAAATGAAACATACAAGAGCTCAGGAAGTGAATGTCAGTGAGCAATGATCAGCAAAGGAGTGAGAGAAAGAAATAAAACTACTGCAGAAATAATTTCAAAAAGCACAAATGCGGATAGATACTGCTGAATATTTAGTGAAGGCATAGAAAACAGAAATGAGAAAAAAGCAAATGGAAATGAAATGAAATGAAATAATGAAATGAAAATCAAGTAAAAATTTTAAATTAAAAAGATATTGATAGGGAGGCAGCTGTGGCTTAATTGGTTGGGCTCCCGTTTACCATGTGGGAGGCCCCGGCTTCAATTCCCTGGGTCTCCTGGTGAAGGCAAGCCGGCCCGCACAGCGAGGTGAGCTGACAGACCACGTGGCACGGTGAGCTGGCGCAGCAGGATGGCGCAGCAGGGGGAGACAGGCAGACACAGAAGAACGTGCAGCAGGTGGACACAGCAAGCACAACCAGAATGGGGGGGGGGGGATAAATAAATAAAAATCTTAAAAAAAAAAGATATTGATAGATATAGAAGACAAGCAAATGAAATGCATATTGAGATAACGAGACAATAAACATACATAGATATCATTCAAGAAAACAGTCTAAGAAGAAAAGAAAACTTGCATCTTCTGATTGAAAGAGCATACCATGCCTCAGGCAAAAGTGACCCAGTATGAGCAACACTGAGGCATAAACTAGTAAAATTACTTGACTTTAAAGAAAATTCTGGATCATACAAGATGTGGAGGCATCATATGGTTCAAGTCATATCACTGAGATTATAAGTAATCTATGTTCAGTAGATGACATTAAAACATGGAAATAAAGTTCCCTGAGAAAGGAAGTAATGTTATTTTATGAGAATGAGGCAGCACACATGCCGAATGCCATGGTTTTTTTCTTTATTCTCCATTAGAATTTTTCCCTTCTCCATTCTATTAATTTTTGAATCAGCCCTTAGCCCTTGGCTTCTCTTCATCCAGGTCCTTTACCTCCATGATCTTATTCACTGGCCTATTTCAATTCATTCCATTACCAAGTCCTATATTTTTCCCTATAAAGTCCTTCATTTTTTTTTCTGCTTGTTCATGCCCTCATCACCTTAGCAGGCAGTACCATGTTCACGATGCTATGGGAAACAATTTACAGCACAATCTATTATCCATTACATTAAATTAATATTGTTAATTTGAAATGCATGGTTGACACTTGATAAACTTTTTCTGAGTAATCTGAAAGAAAGGATAATGAATTTTATTCTGCTAAAACCAATTACACTATTGCTGCCAGTCCTTGAATTACATGCATCACACTAAAGTAAAAACATGAGCCACTTCAGACATAAGAGTCAGAGGAGACTTGGAATATTGCATTTATTTGTGGAAATGACACTGCAGAAAAGAGGGGATAGGCAAACTGGTGAGCATCTGGAATACGTATCAGCATAGTATGTAAGGAATGGTAGAATCAACCGGAAATGTTTCCCGGGCCAGGACCACTCTTTCCCAGGTCTCTTCATGGCTTATTTCCTGGATCCTTCAGGACTTTCCTCAAATGTCATCACTTTTTTTTTTTCTCGTTGTCTGTTTTTTCTTTAAGAGGCACTGGGAACCAAACCTGGGACGTCCCACATGGGAGGCAGGCACTCAACTGCTTGAGCCTCATCTGCTCCCTGCTCATTTGTTTTTGTTTTTTTTTGTTTTTGCTTATTGTTTGCTTGTTGTCTTGCTCATTGTTTTTGCTCATTGTCTGCTTATTGTCTGCTCATTGTTTTTGCTTGATGTCTGCTCCTTGTCTGCTAGTTGTTTGTTTGTCTTCTTTAGAAATCACCAGGAACTGAACCCGGGACCTGCCATGTGGGAGTTGGACACTCAACTGTTTGAGTCACATCTGCTCCCTAAACATCACCTTTTTAAAAGGGCATTCCTAATAACCCTATTCAAAATTTTAATTTCAAATCTTAATTCTCCCCTCCCCAGCACTTCCTCAGCGCATCCTTGCTTTATTTTTATTTTCCATGGCCATCTGACATTTACATTTACTTATGTGTCTATTGTCTACTCCCCACTAGAATATAAGTTCCGTAAGGGCAGGGGCTATTGTCTGCTTTGTTCACTGCTGCACTGCCAACGCCTACAACAAGGTCTAGAACATAATAAGTGCTAATTAAATATTTGTTGAATGAATCCTGGAAAAAAAAAAAAAGGATTGGGGAAAGGAGGAAAACAGACAAGAGAACTTTCTTCATAAAGTCGTGGTCTACCATGGGGGCCAGAATGAAATTCCCTTGGTTCTGCATGCCTCAAGGAGTTACATGAGGAGTAGTGGGTGGAATTGATATAGAGACAAATTTCACCTCAGCATAAAGAAGTATTTTCATGTCAGAGTTATCCAAGGTCAAATATTCTATCTTAGCATGTACTATATTACCTAAAACAAGAGCTATACAAGAGAATACTAGATGACCACTTGGCAGGTTAATTTAATGGAGACTTGAGTACAAAAGGCCTCCAAAAACTATTAGCTAGCATTGCTATCACTGTTATTAGAAACAAGAATAGAGTGCTAGGGCCACAGGAAAATTACCAAATTCTAATAGTCATCTATACAATGAGTGTACACACTTGTACTCTGTTTCAGAATAAGATTAATCTTGGGAAAAAAAAAAAGGAAATTCTTAGAATTTCTGTAAATCCAAATAAGAGAATCTTATACAGTAAAAAAAAAAGTTTAAGGTTCTGTTAAACTCTTTCTAAATTGAAGTCCATACCAAGTCCAAGTATTGTAAATAGTTCTCAAAGGAAAGACACAAATAGTAAACCACTACTAAGGAAAATGTTCAACTTGTACTAATAATGAAAGCCATGCAAACTAAGAGAATCATTAAGTAGCCCTTCTAAACTATCAAAATTGCAAAAACGAACAAAAACAATAAATCCCATGGTAGCTAGTCTCAAAAGACAGCTCTCAGTGAACCACACTTCTCCATATTCACAGTTTTGAGTGTGTGGGTTGGCTCTGTGACTCGCTTTAACCAATAGAACATGGTGGAAGTGATGCTGTGTGGAAGTTCGAGGTCTGAGCTTTGAGAAAACCTGGCAGCTTCTGCTTTTGGACTTATTTGGAAGCCCTGAGCCAAAACATGTTAAGAAGTCTGTCTACCCTGCTGGAGAGACCATGGAAAGGCCACGTGAGACTACATGGACAGAGAGAAAGAGAGAAACAGAGGCCCCACCTGCCAGCCTTCCCTGCCAAGGCGCCACCTTGGCTGCTGTAGCATTCAAAAAGACGTCATGGTAGAGTAAAGAGAGAACTAGGAAAGGCATGGGGAGGCTTGGGCTGAAGTGCTGAGTCTGCTGTTAATTATCTGTATTAATTACCTTTAGGCTCATCACTCAACATTTCTGGCCCTCAGTTTTCTTATCTGTAAAATGAAGATACCACTAGAAAACCTCTAAGTTCCTTACAGCTGATAATTCTATTATCCTAAGGAAGTCACAGCAATGCCCTTCTTAACAGGATAATATCAGAAGTAAAAAAAATGGAAATAGTTAAGCCAATTAACTGAAATGCATAAACTAAATAACATTAAATTAAAATAACATAATTTATACATACTATTTAATAGTAAAAGGACACAGAGGAGAATTTTGGGGTTTTTTAAAGAATTTTTTTTTCCTGTGAAGTGTAAATAAACAACACATTTTAAAAAGTAAATATGTGCACACTCTAGAATGACTGGACTGAACTCAGAGAAGCACATGCTGGCCATTTTCTGCCAGAAACCTTCATCTTTGGGATGCAACTGCCTGGATTTGTACATTGTAAATCCTTAATATCCCTCAATTCCATCATCTTCCACAATCCCTCATCATTTCCTATTTAAATTGTCCCAACAGTCTTTTTTTTTTTTAACTTTATTTTGTACATTTAATAATTGAAAACATAAACAATTAAAAACTAAAAAGTAAACACAGATGAATAAATATATACATTTCTCAATTAAATGTAATGGATACATGTAAAAAAATTTTTTTAATCAAACAATATATTACACAATATATTTGGTTCACAATGCATTCATACAGTATTTGTCCTTTTGTGTCTGGCTTGCTTCACTCAACATAATGTCCTCCAGGTTCATCCATGTTGCCATATGCTTTACGACTTCATTTCTTCTTACAGCTGCATAATATTCCATCGTGTAAATAGACCACAGTTTGTTTATCCATTCATCTGTTGATGGATACCTGGGTTGTTTCCAACTTTTGGCAATGGTGAATAATGTGGCTATGAAAATCGGTGGGCAGATGTCTGTTCGTGTCACTGCTCTCAGTTCTTCTCACTACTATATACCCAGTAGTGGTATTGCAGGGTCACGTGGCAAGTCTATATTCAACTTCTTTAGGAACTGCCAAACAGTCCTCCATAGTGGTTGTACCATCCTGCATTCCCACCAACAGTGAAGAAGTGTTCCTATCTCTCCACATCCTCTCCAACACTTGTAGTTCTCTGTCTTTTTAATAGCGGCCATTCTGATAGGTGTGAAATGATATCTCATTGTAGTTTTGATTTGCATTTCCCTAATCATGAGTGATGTTGAGCATTTCTTCATGTGTTTTTTTGCCATTTGCATTTCTTCTTTGGAGAAATGTCTATTCAAGTCTTTGGCCCATTTTTTAATTGGGTCATTTGTCTTTTTATTGTTGAGCTGTAACATCTCTTTATATATCCTGGATATTAAACCCTTATCAGATATGTGATTTCCAAATATTTTTTCCCATTGAGTTGGCTGCCTTTTCACCCTTCTGACACAGTCCTGTGAGGTGCAAAAGTGTTTAATTTTGAGGAGGTCCCATTTATCTACTTTTTCTTTTGTTGCACGTGCTTTGGGTGTGAGGTTCAAGAAACCACCACCTACTACAAGGTCTTGAAGATGTTTCCCTACATTTTCTTCTAGTAGTTTAATGGTCCTGGCTTTTATATTTAGATCTTTAATCCATTTTGAGTTGATTCTTGTATAGGGGGTGAGATAGGGGTCCTCTTTCATTCTTTGGGTTATAGATATCCAGTTCTCCCAACACCATTTGTTGAAGAGACTGTTTTTTCCCATCAGCGTGGGCTTGGCAGGTTTGTCAAAAACCAGTTGACTGTATAGGTGAGGGTATATTTCTGGATTCTCAATTCTATTCCACTGATCGATATGTCGATCTTTATGCCAGTTGCTTTGTAATATGTTGTAATGTTGTAATATGTTTCAAGGTCAGGCAGTGAAATTCCTCCCACATTGCTCTTCTTTTTAGAACACTTTTGGCTATTGGGGTGCACTTACCCTTCCAGATGAATTTGGTAATTGCCTTCTCTAATTCTGTAAAGTAAGCTGTTGGGATTTTGTTTGGTATTGCACTGAATCTATAAGTCAGTTTGGGCAAGATTGACATCTTCACGATATTTATTCTTCCAATCCATGAACACGGAATGTCTTTCCATTTGTTTAGGTCTTTTTTAATTTCTTTTAGCATTATTTTGTAGTTTTCTGCATATAGGTCCTGTACTTAATTGGTTAAATTAACTCCTAGGTATTTGAGACTTTTTGTTGCTATTGAAAATGGAATTTTTCTCCTGATTTCCTCCTCAAATTGTTCAGTACTAGTGTACAAAAACATTACTAATTTTTGCGTGTTGCTCTTATATCCTGCCACTTTGCTGAACTCATTTATTACTTCAAGTAGCTTTGCTGTGGATACTTCAGGATTTTTTAAATACAGGATCATGTCATCCGCAAACAGTGAGAGTTTTACTTCCTCTTTTCCTATTTGGACGCCTTTAATTTTTTTGTCTTGTCTAACTGCCCTAGCTAGAACTTCTAGTACAATGTTGAATAACAGTGGTGACAGTGGGCATCCTTGTCTTGTTCCTGATCTTAGGGGGAAAGCTTTCAACCTTTCCCCATTGACTATGATGTTGGCTGTGGGTTTTTCATATATGCCTTTTATCATATTGAGGAATTTTCCTTTTATTCCTATCTTTTGAAGTATTTTTATCAAAAAAGGATGTTGGATTTTGTCAAATGCCTTTTCTGCATCTATTAAGATGATCATGGGGTTTTTTTCCTTCAATTTGTTAATGTGGTATATTACATTGATTGATTTTCTTATGTTGAACCAGCCTTGCATACCAGGAATAAATCCCACTTGGCCGTGATGTATAAGTCTTCTGATATGCTGTTGGATTCGATTTGCAAGTATTTTGTTGAGAATCTATGTTCATGAGAGAGATTTGTCTGTAATTTTCTTTTCTTGTGGAATCTTTATCTGGCTTTGGTATTAGGGTGATGTTGGCTTCATAAAGTGTGTTAGGTAATTTTCCCTCCTCTTCAATTTTTTGGAAGAGTTTAAACAGGATTGGTGTTAATTCTTTTAGAAATGCTTGGTAGAATTCACCTGTGAAGCCAACTGGTCCTGGACTTTTCTTTGTTGGGAGGTGTTTGATGACGGATTCAATCTCCTTAATTGTGATTGGTCTGTTAAGTTCTTGTAGTTCTTGTTGTGTCAGTGTAGGTTGGTTATGAATTTCTCGAAATTTGTCCATTTCATCCAGGTTGTCTAGTTTGTTGGCATATAGTTTCTCATAATATCCTCTTATGATTCTTTTTATTTCTGTGAGGTCATTTGTAATTTCCCCCTTTTCATTTGATTGTATTTATTTGCATCTTCTCTCTTTTTTTCTTTGTTAGTCTAGCGAGGGGTTTGTCAATTTTATTGATCTCCTCAAAGAACCAACTTTTGGTTTTGTTGATTTTCTCTATTGCTTTTCTGTTCTCATTTTCATTTATTTCTGCTCTAATTTTCATTATTTCTTTCCTTCTTTTTGCTTTGGGATTGGTTTGCTGTTCTTTTTCTAGTTTCTCAAGTTGTTCAGTTAAACTTTGAGTTTAGCTCTTTCTTGTTTCTTAATATAGGCATTTAGGGCTATAAATTTCCCTCTCAAGACTGCCTTTGCTGTATCCCATAAGTTTTGATATGTTGTGTTCTCATTTTCATTTGTCTCAATATATTTACTGATTTCACTTGCAATTTCTTCTTTGCCCCACCGATTATTTAGGAGTGTGTTGTTCAGTCTCCACACATTTGCAAATTTACTTTTTTCCTGTCTGTTATTGCTTTCTAGTTTCATTCCATTATGATCTGAGAAGGTGCTTTGTATAATTTCAATCTTTTTATATTTATTGAGAGCTGTATTGTGATCTAACATGTGGTCTATCCTGGAGAAAGATCCATGGGCACCTGAGAATGTATAATCCGCTGAGTTTGGATGCAGTGTTCTGTATATGTCTGTTAGGTCTAACTTGTTTATCACATTGTTCAAGTTCTCTGTTTCCTTGTTGATCTTCTGTCTAGATGTTCTATCTAATGATGTGAGAGGGGAGTTGAAGTCTCCGAAGATTATTGTAGAAATGTCTATTTTTCCCTTCAGTTTTTCCAGAGTTTGTCTCATATATTTTGGGGCACCCTGGTTAGCTGCGTAGATTTTATGACTGTTATATCTTCCTGGAGGATCGTCCCTTTTATTAATATATAATGGCCTTTCACATCTCTTATCACTTTTTTGCATTTGAAGTCTGTTTTGTCTGATATGAGTATAGCTACCCCTGCTCTTTTCTGTTTACTATTCGTGTGGAGTATCTTTTTCCAACCTTTTACTTTCAGCCGGCTTGTATCCTTGGGTCTGAGGTGAGTTTCTTGTAAGCAGCATATGGATGGCTCATGGTTTTTTATCCATTCTGTCAGCCTGTATCTTTTGATTGGGGAATTTAATCCATTCACATTCAATAATATTACTGAAAATGCACTATTTATTTCCTCCATTTTATTCTTTGGTTTTCATATGTCATCTTATTTTTGTCTTTCTTTTTACTCTTTTGGTTATTCTTTCTGCTTTTCTTTCTTCTATACTCTCCTCCAAGCCTCTCTCTCCTGTCTTTTTCTTTCAGGTTCTAAGGCTTCCTTTAATATTTCCTGCAAAGGTGGATTCTTTTTTGCAAACTCTCTTAGCTTCTGTTTGTTTGTGAATACTTTATATTCACCTTCATATTTGAAGGACAGTTTTGCTGGATAAAGAATTCTCAGCTGGCAGTTTTTCTCTTTCAGTTTCCTAATTGTATCATATCACTGTCTTCTCGCCTCCATGGTTTCTGAAGAGAAATCTGCACTAAGTATTACTGGACGTCCTTTGTACGTGACCGTTTGCTTCGCTCTTGCTGCTCTGAGAATTTTCTCTTTATCTTTTACATTTGACATTCTGAATAATATGTGTCTTGGCTTAGGTCTATTTGGATTTATTCTTATTGGGGTACGGTGTGCTTCTTGGATATGTAAGTTCGTTTCTTTCATGAGAGTTGGGAAATTTTCAGCTATTATTTCCTCAAATACTCTTTCTGCCCCTTTTCCTTTCTCTTCCCCTTCTGGAACTCCCATGACACGTATGTTCTTGCATTTTGTGTTGTCATTCAACTCTCTGAGCCCCTGCTCAATTTTTTCCATTCTTTTCTCTCTTCAATTTTAGCTGCTCTGTCTTCAGTATCACTTATTCTTTCTTCTATCATTTCGAGTCTGTTGTTGTATGCTTCAAATGTATTTTTGACTTCACCTATTGTGTCTTTCATTCCCATGAACTCCGTTACTTTTCTGTTCAGGATTTCAAATTCTTCTTTGCGTTCGTTCAATGACTTCTTGATGTCATTGATCTCTTTCACTATATTCTCTATCATCTCATTAATTTGATTTTGGAAATTTGTGCTCATCTCACTGATTAGTTCTCTCAAATTCTGCATCTCTTCTGGGACTTTGCTGTATTCCTTTTCTTGGGCCATGTCTTCTATTTTCTTAGTAAGGCTCGTAATTTTATGCTGGTGCTTAGGCATCTGGTTAGTTTGTACTTTATTTAAGCAAATACACATATATGCATATATATTTATATATCATTTTGCAA
>JAKSZT010054583.1:7445530-7543908 GCA_026826555.1 Tolypeutes matacus
GTATTTTAACTGGCATCCTTAGCCCAAAGTCACGTTATGGTATGAGGCAATGTGGGGACTGCAAGAAAGGCCTTTACCTCCAAGCCCCAGGCTCTTTCCACCGCTTTGGGGTAATGGGCCAAAACCCCCCACCCAGATCTGCAAATGAACAGTTATAGAAAATTTTCTCCAATCAGCAACTCAAATAACCATGTAAACTAGTATTTTTCACTTCTAGCTAAATTCACCTTGTGGCTGGTATGACTCAGTCCATACACCCTGACGTCAAAAATTATAACTTTATTTTCTCTAACTCTACTTAGCTTCTATGTTAAATCCTCCTGCTTCTGGGAGAGTGGAAAAAATTTAATCTCCGGGTTTTTAGGAGACTCTTCCTGACTCCCTCTCTGGAACGCTGCACTATTCTGGAATCTTACCTGGTTGCAGAAGCTGAGGGGACAGGGTCCCCTCTAGTCATCATGCTCAGGTGGGCTTCTGCCCACGACCCTCTCATGGGTCCCAGGCCTCTGGGGAGTTGCTGAAGATGCCATCTTCCTGGAGCGGAGTCTCTGGGGAGCTTGCTGCCTCCGTGGCTCTGGGAAACAGGGTGCAGATTCTCTCTGCTCTCATGGCCTCTCATCATTGTCTCCTCAACCTGAGAACAAGACAGATTTGGTTTTTTCCTAGTCTTTGAGAAATCACTCTGACCTTCAGTTTCTGCTCAGGATCTTTTATCTATTCTACAGAATCTTGTCCCTGTTTCTTGGGGTTGGGACTTTTGGGGGAAACAAAAGCCAGGAAGATCCCCAGGCATGTATATCTCTTACTATGTCCCCTTCCCTGAGGCAGGGGGCAAAGGACCAACCAATGAACTACTTGAATGGGGGAAGAGACAGAATAAAATTCAGGGAGAAAAAAATCAATTTGTATCTTAAAATATTCTCTTGGCACTACTAAATGTAAGAGCAGTGCTTTTGTCATTGAAATATTTTTAAGTTATGGTCACTCCATTTAAAACAACGCTGTCTACACTCTGCAATCAAAAGTAATACAATCATTCTACATATTGCAGCCCGACCAGTTTTCTGAAGGCAGGTCTATCAGATTACATCCTAGCTCAAATCCCTCTAAAGGTTCCCCCTTGTCTCCAGAATATAGTTCGGCCTCCTCAGCCTTGGCATTTGAGGATGTCCACAGCCCATGCCACCCTATCTTCCAGAACTCCTCAGCATGGGTTCCAAAATGACCACAGTACATCTCTGCCTCTCCAAACTCACCAGACTTAACTACAGAGTTCATGTCCAACCATCCTACAACTCTGCCAGTCAACTCCAACCCATTTCAGCTCATTCACCGACACTTCATCCAGGCACCTTAGTGTGGGAAACTTAGATCTCTAAGGAGGCTGCATTGCTATTTTAAACATGAAAAAACTCACATGTGCAGGTCAGCATAGATTAACAGATATATCCAGCTTCCTTTGCTTTGCACTGGAATTGTACTCAATGTAGTAACACCGGTCATAGCATTGATGGTGAATGGCCAGTTGTGTCCTGGATCAAGAAAAGTGAGAAAATGCTTTATTAAATGCTGTTTGTCTGGTAGAAGAATAAGAAGCCCACTGAAAAAAAAAGTTGTAAAAGGGACCTTTTACAGCAAAAAGGTGGAAACCATCCGTCCAGTGCATCCCCTCATTTTATAGTTGAGGAAATGCCATGCCCTCCCCTCCCCAGAGTGGAAAGATTCCCCCTGCCTCAATGAGAAGTGATACTATTCACACTCTATACAACATGGAAAAGTCATTGGCTGAGAAGCTTACAGGCATAATTGGTGACAATCAATAAATTCAAGTGAATGTGATGGGTGATATCAAAAAAGACTCTGAGAAAGGCATTGAAGAAGAGGGAAAATTTTCCAAACTGCATCTTTCTAGGGCTTCCCTCTTAAATTTGCCCTACTGGAGCACAATCTATTAGTGAATTCTTCCACAAAATTGCAAATGGGTAGCCCTTGAAGGATGTTCAAATTTATTGATTCAACCTTGAACGTGTTAAGAACAAAACTGCTTTCTCCAAATACAGAAAGGGGTCTCACCTGCAGTGCAACATCTTGAGTACCTGGGAAGAGGCCAGAAACTTGAACTGAGTGGAAAGGCCCTAGATGAGAAGTATAATTGGTATTTTTCTTTGGCCTTGAACTTGAAGAGCTGAAAGTGTCAGGGAAACCAACTCATGATCATTTGGGAAACCAGATTCTGGCATCTGGGAAGAGAGAATGCCTCAACCTGGAGGCTGTCTAGGAACTGAGACGAGGAAACCCAGAAGTACGTGGGCTTGGGAATCCCCAAGAGAGCGGTCAAGGTGGGATAAGAGACCTGGAATGTGCAAACTGAGCTTCCTATGCCTCTCATATGGACTTCATTTATGGTCTACATTTGCTCTTAGAATTTAGTTAAGTCCTCTTGACATTGTCCGCTTGTCCAGGCTCAGCTGGGGTGAACCAAAACAAGGGTTTTGTAGCCACTTGTGGGCCTGAGTTTTCAAGGCTTAATCCCCCCACCCTGGGAGTCAGGCTCAGTGGTGGGATGGGAGATCCAAGGAGAACAAAGTGGCAGCCCTTGGCCCCACCACACGTCCCCATCTGGAGAGTTCCTTCAGACCTGTAGGAGATTCCCACAGACCTGGCCCACAGCAGCAGCTTCAGGCCTGGTGTCCTTTACTTCCTCAGCTCTAACACCAGAGTACATAAATCTGAGCTCCCAGGTTCACTTCGTCCCCTCACAGGTCTTTCCTTTACTCATCATCCTCTGCTGGAAGTCTATCTACTCATCCAAGAAAGAGCTAAGCAAGCATGAAAGGCACAAACTCCACACTCTGTCCTTGGGATTCTGGCTTCAGAGCCTGCGGCGGAAGAGGGCAGAGAGTTCGACCTGGCATTACTGGTGGACGAGGGTTTGGCTTCAGCACTCCCCTGTTCTTGTCTGAACAAATTTCCCACTGGCAGCAAAAAGGAGAAACACTAATCCTCAGAGCCACTGAGGTCTGGCTGAGTATGCAGAGTGGGCAGAACCTGGGGGAGCCCAGACCCAGTAGAAGCCTTGGGCCCACCTTCTCTGGAGATCCAAGTCTTGATGACTATTCCAAAAATAGAAGCTAAAAGCCAGAAGGCTCCTGAGCAGAGCAGAGATTTCATTTAGATAGGGTGTGCAGAAGGAAGCATGAAATCTGAACCGACAGCAGATAAAGGGCTGGCAAGTTTCTTTCCACATATGACCTGGACTCTAAATGAGAAAAATTATCTCTACCACATCATTGGCATCCCTAAACACAGTGTGCTCCTGTGTGAGGAAGAGCCTGGTTCTCAGGAGGTAGGTTAGTGGACAAGAGTTACTAGGGTGCAAGGGGTTATGATCCTTCTGTTACTTTGATGCCAATGAGGACCCTTTTCACTGATGGTCCTCCTTCAATTGGGTTTGTTGGTTGACATCTGTGATGGTTAGTCTAATGTGTCAACTCGGCCAGGTAATTGTGCCCAGTTGTTTGCTCAAGCAAGCACTGGGCTAACTGTAATACAAGAACATTTATGGGCTTTAGTCATTGGTGAGTTTACTGCATAGATGGCTGATTACATGTACATCAACCAGGAAGATTGCTGTCATCAATTATCCAATCAGTTGAATGTCTTAAAAGGGGAAGTGATTTCAGCATTCAGAGAGAATTTCCCATCTGGTCTTTGGACAGCCAACATCTCCTGGGAACTCATCAGGGACCTTCATGGGACTTTCATCGGAGCCCCTGGTTTGCAACCTGCCTGCAGAATCTGGACTTGTGCATCCCCACAGTCATATGAGATAATTTTATAGAATCTCAGACTATTTACAGATATCTCCTGTTGATTCTGTTTCCCTAGAAAACCCTGACTAATATAACATCATGGGTGTAGCTGGAAGGGTATGGGTACTTAATGAAATCTGTCTGTCTAAATCATCTTAGAGGGGGCGGATGTGGCTCAAATGGTTGG
This sequence comes from Tolypeutes matacus, assembly GCA_026826555.1. Classification (NCBI taxonomy): domain Eukaryota; kingdom Metazoa; phylum Chordata; class Mammalia; order Cingulata; family Chlamyphoridae; genus Tolypeutes; species Tolypeutes matacus. The sequence continues at coordinate 7,449,530 of JAKSZT010054583.1, forward strand.
GCGTCCGTCCCATATGGAGGGACCTGGGTTCAATCCCCGGGACCTCCCAGTAAAATAAAAAAAATGAAAAATAAAAAATAAATTAAATTAAATTAAATTAAATTAAAAAAAAAAAATATATATATATATATATATATAGAAGGTGCATGGGCTGCCAGGCTCTGTGTGCCGGTGAGCTGCCAGGCCCCAGGAGCCATGCAGCAAGATGATGATGTAACAGGGGAGAGACAAGATGAGATGCTCCAAAAAAAAGCTCTGAAAACCAGGAACCGAGGTGGCGCAGGAGGCAGAACACCTCTCTCCTACATTGGAGGTCTCCAGGATCGAATCCTGGTGAAGACTGGAGGAGGAGGATGAGAAGAGATGGCAGGAAATGGACACAGAATTGCCCAGCAAATGGACACAAAACAGCAAATGGGGAAGGGGGGAGGTTTAAAATGGATAAAGTAAACAAATAAATCTTTAAAAATATAAATAAATAAATAAATAAATAAATAAATAAATCATCTTAGATGTCACTTCATTTGAGGCAGCCTGCCCTCCACTTCCCCTCTCATTCCACTTATTGCATTTTATTGCAATTACCTATATTCTTATTCAGTTCCCTCAATTATAATAAAACACATTTACTGTGATGGATTATGTTGCAAACCCAATGCCAAGCACTGATGAATTATCTCATCAATCTTCACATCACCCCTGTGAAATAGATGATATCATTATCCCCCTTTTAAAGGTAAAGAGACTAAAGTTCAAGAACTTGGGTAAGTAGCCCCAGAACTGGGATTCAAGTCCCTGGCTACCTGAACCTTGAGCCTACGTTCTGATACCATACTGCCTCTCTAGACTGTAAGCACAATGGCAAGAAATGTGTTGTTCTTTCATATATTCAGCACATATTTATTGAGCAACTACTACAGAATACTCTAAGCTATTCTAGATTCTAGGAGTACAGTAAATAGGCCAGGCTCCCATTTGCAAGGAGCTAACATTCTAGAGATGGGAAAACAGACAAGAAACGAGTAACCCAATAAATGAAAAAAGTAAATCAGGTAATGATACATGCTACAAGGTGATGTGCTGGTTAGAGATTGTGGTGAAGTTTGTGGCTGGGAGGGAAAGTGTAACTTTAGTCTGAGTGATTGGGCAAGAGGGAACATTTGAGCTGAGACCTTCAGGACTTGAAGGAGGCAGCTGAGTGCAGATGTCTGGAAAAGGCTTTATAAGACATGTTTGAGAAATAGAAAGGAAACTAGTGTGGCTAGAGCTAAATGAAGGAGAAGGAGACTTCTGCCTCATGCTGGGGGTGGAAATTTATTTTCAGTGCAATAACGAGCCAACGTCATCTCTTTTCCCACTGAATCTAGAGCACTTTGTGATATGTTCAAGGTACAGGTAGTAGTCACTGAATCAAAGGCTTGTTGCACAAAGAACAAGAGTGACCAACACCAAGACTCCAGCTCTCAGGAAAGAGGAAGGTGCAGGACTCTGTAGCCTGTAGCGAACTGAGACCCTGCTGAACTGCTGCCATTGAGCCCAAGGCACACAGTGCTCTACCTGCTACCTCCGCTGCCCGCCGTGAGAGCCCCAAGGGGAGGCAGGAACTCCAGAGGCCGCAGAACTGAGAACAGCAAACCTAAGGCCGTTCTCATTGTGCTGAGCACATACAGCATACAGAGCTGGGCTTGTGTGTGTGTGTGTGTGTGTGTGTGTGTTGCCCTATTCATAGTCTGTGCAATAGCTTCCAGGTTTGGCTGAGTGTACAGCCCTCTTCAGTCTTGGAGGACAAAACCCAGACCACACACAGGAGGTCATTTTCCTGTGGACTGTCTTCCTCTTTTCTGGAATGACATGCCAAAGATCCATGTGTGCTGCTTCCAAGCAACCCACACATGGGCAGTAAGGAAACTTGGCAAAAATCACACCAGCCTTCCCAAGGGAGATGGGCGTAAACCAGTCTGTGCCTTACACTGTTTGCCTGAGTCACATTTCATCCTCCTTCATATTGACTTTTCTCGTCTATGATAGACCATCTGACAAAAACAAAAAAAAGAAGATTTTCTGATTACCTCCAAGTCCCACTAGGCACTTTAGGAAGCAAGCACACTGGTCACTTTAAAAGTTGTCCAGGGAAGCATCTGTGGCCAATTGGTTGGGCTCCTGTTTACCATATGGGAGGCCCCGGGTTTGATTCCTGGGGCCTCCTGGTGAAGGCAGGCTGGCCTGAGTGGCACAGTGAGCTGACAGCCTGCATGGCTGGCACAGCAAGATGACACAACAAAGGGAGACAAGCAGACACAGAAAAACGCACAGCAAATGGACACAACAAGCACAAGCAGTAAGGGGTGGGGGTGGATAAATAAAATAAATCTTTAAAAAAAAATGTCCAGAATTTTAAAAAAATTGTCCAGAATGTTCTTATTTTGCCAAGAATTTTGTCAGCCTGTCTAGAGAATGCTTTCGCCCATCCATGATAACAAAGAGACCCATATACTTAGGGTCAGTTCCAGGTGTGCCTGTGGACTGGGTAAACTTTGACCTCTGTGCCTGCATCTCTTCTGGTTTTTCCCTACCGTGCTCCCACCCCACCCCAAGAGATGCAAGAGGCAGGTCTACATGCAGTGTGGCTTTGGAAGCAGACCAAGCATTGAATTCCAGTTTTACTTCCAAACCAGCAAACCAGGACTCTTCATGAACTTACCATACCCTTAGCTGCTTCCACTTGGGGCTACCATGGTTTGTTCAAATAGAATAAGCTCATTGAGGAAAGACTGCAGAAAGTTTTGGAAGTGAAAATCTTAGGCAATGCAAGCTTTTATTGACTCTTGGTCAATAAAAGTGCATTAACTCAGGTAAGAATGAAAATTAATTCATTCAGTTCTTCAGAGAAGATTCTCCAATGCCTATTCTGACAAATGCAGTGCACGTCCTGCCTGCTTGCAATCAGCTGACTAGCCGCGCCCCCTGCTCTTTCATGCCTTCTTGTCTCGGGCTGGAAAGCTCTTATCACCACTTCTGCACCTGGCAAAATCCTGTTGAACTTTGAAGGCCTACTTCAAATGTCATCTCCTTTGGAAAGCTTTTTTAAAATCTTCAGCCAACCATCCGGCAAAACTAGTCACAGTTTTCTTTTAACTGTTAGTGTCTTGTTCCTTCCTTTGGAATAGGGCTCATCACAGTTCATTCTCACATCACATTGTATTGTCATTAGTTGTCTCTGCTCTGTGCCCTACACTAGATTGTGGGAAATTGGAAGTCAAGAGCCCTGCTTTACTCACGTTTATATTCCTGGGATTGTGCACTGTGCCTGGCACATAGTGCGCCCACAGTAAAATGTTGATGGACTCGAACTGATTAACTTTGGGAAAGGTACTGAATTTCCCCAAGCCTCAGTTTCCTCCTCTATAAAAGGTGCTAAAGATATCTTCAAACAAGGATAGCGCCCAGATTCACTGGTATGGCAGATGTAAAATATTGTCTTGTACCCACATAGTGCCCTGTACATTATCAGCTCACTAAGAGTCAATTCAATTCATCCATTCAGTAAAATTAGATACTGTATCTCCAGCGCATCCCAGTGAACAAAACAGGCAACAACTCATCTCATGGAGTTTGTATCTCAGAGAAGATAGCTGATGGCTAGTAAACAAAGAAATATACCAGAAAATATTCAAGATGAAGGTTTCAAAGAAAATTAAATGGAGCGGTGATACAGAAAGTGAGTTGGTTAAGGTGGTGGTGGGAAGGGCTTCTCAGAGGAGGTGATGTTTAAGCTGGGATCCCCATGACCAAAAAGAACGGACATATGCAGGTCTGGGAGAAGAGCACTCTGGGCTCTGCAGCTGCAAGAGCAAAGGCCCTGGGGCATTTGATTACTGAGATTGAGGTAATCCAGAGAGAAGAATGAGTCAACTGTGATGCGAGTGTTTTAAGTTAAGGGAGGAGTAGAGGAGATGGAATTGAAGACGTAGGCAAGGGGTAGATCATTTGGAGGTTAATAGGCTTGGATAAGGAATTCATATTTTACTCAAAGTGCCATGAGATGCCATTTAGAGGTTCTTAATCAGGAGGTAGTGACATGAACTGATTTATGTTTTTAAATTTTTACTCTAACAATTGTGTCAAAAACAAATTATGGGGGCAAGAATGGAAGGGGGGAGACAGAAGTATCCTGCAGTAGCCTAGGCAGGAGATGTTGGCTTGCCTAGGGTGATGGCAGTGAAGATGAAGAGGAGAGGACTGGAATATGTTATACAGATAAAGTCAAGGGGACATACCGATGGAGAACGAGGGAGAGTAAGGAACCGAGGATGCCGCTGAGTTTTTTACTTAAGCATCTGGGGGAAAGTACAGAAACTATTTTAAAACAATTAGTGGTAGATGAATTTCTCCTGCTAAGCACAAGTAAAACCCCTGGACCTCACACAGTGGATCCTCATTATTCATAGACTCTGTGTTTGTAAATACACCTACTTCCCACAATTTATTTGTAACCCCCAAACCAACACTCACAGCACTTTTATGGTCATTCGCAGACATGCAGCCACCCAACTCACACATTCCACCTTCTTGTTTCAGCTCGCATATGGTAAACAAGAGTCCTTTTTTGCACTTTTTTGTACTTTTTATTAGTGATTTCACTGCTTAAAACGCTTCCCAAGCACAGTGCTGAAGTGCTGTCTAATGTTCCTAATGCAAGAAGGCAGTGATGTGTCTTTTGGAGAAAAATCCATGTGTTTAAGCTTCACTCAGGCATAAGTTAGTGACTCAACAAGACCTATTAAATAAGGTGTCTAAACAGAAACACCCATGAAATAAGTTTATATATTGATTGGTTGACAAACACGTTGTGACCAGAGGCTCACAAAAACCTAACTCTGTGTTTCCCCTAGGAGCAATGATTTAAAGAGTTCACTGACTTAGTGCTGACAGCAACTTTATAGAGCATCACTATCATGAGTAATGAGAATTGATTGTATATATAATAAATAAAAGAAGCTTTTGAGGGAAGCAGATGTGGCTCAGGTTGACTGGGCTCCTTGCCTACCACATGGAACGTCGCTGGTTTAGATCTCGGTGCATCTTAAAGAAGACAGCAAGCTGGCGTGATGGGCAGGTGAGGCAAGCTGATGCAACAAGAGATACAAGAAGAAAAAACATAATGAAAGACACAACAAAGTAGGGAGCAGAGGTTCCTGGTGCCTCCTAAAAGAAGACAGCGAGCTGATGCAAAGGCAAGTGCAGCAAGCTGACACAACAAGATGACACAACAAGAGATGTGGGGAGGAAAAACTTAATGAGAGACATGACAAAGCAGGGAGCGGAGGTGGCTCAAGTGATTAGGCACCTCCCTCCCACATCAGAGGTCCCGGGTTCAGCATCCAGGGCCTCCTAAAAAAACAAGGAAGACGAACAGACACAGCAAGTGAAAAACAACAAGGGGGTGGGGAGAAATAAATAAATAAAATAAATCTTAAAAAAAAAAAAAAGAAGAATTTGAAAGGTGTAAAAAAGGCAGACTGACTGATGAGGAACCTCGGGGCCTAAGGAACATGGTGGTAAATTCCCTGGGTTTTCTTTTTGTCTCATATACCCAAGACTTGGAACTGAAGAAGCTAGCAACTTGAAAGCACCAATGGAAACATACCCCTAAAAGTTCCCCCAAAGCCTGTTCTCTCTAAAGATCAGGAAAGGAGCAGCCAAGCAAGACAGAAAGATTTAGATTAAAACTATTGTACTCCACACAGCACAGAAAAATCTACTCCCATCTACACTGACAAAGGCTGAGTAAGGAGCTGTGGTAAGTTGAATTAGGTACCCCAGAAAAAAACACGTTCTTAATCTCATTCCAGTGGTGTGAGCCCATTGTAAATAGAACTTTTTGAAGATGCCATTCTTAGGAAAGGTGTGGCCAGCTGCATCAGGATGGATCTTAACCTATTACTGGAAGCTTTATAGAGAGAAAGCCATGGGGAGGAGCTGGAAGCCAGAAGTCAACGGGAACCCAGAGGAGAAAGGAGATGATGTCGCCATATAATGGGAAAACCAAGAAACCCAAGGATTGCCTGCCAGCCAAAACGCGACTGACCTGAGAGGAAGCAAGCTTTCCAGTCTCTGAAGCTGTGGTACAATAAATTTCCATTATTTAAGCTAAGCCATTGTGTGGTATCTGTCATAGCAGTCAGAAAACTAAGACAGGAGCCTAAGCATTCATGTTCAAGAGGCTCAAAGGAGGAGCTCCAACACCTAAGGGGGTTGGAGTAGCAGAAGGCCAAGTAGGGAGGCAGGATTTTCATTCCCACCAACCAGTTAAAAAGCACCAAGTGGGAGCAGATGTGGCTCAAGCAGTTGGGCACCCGCCTCCCACATGGGAGGTCCCAGTGTCTCCTAAAGAAGACAAGTAAGACAGCAAGTTGGTGTAAAGGGCTTGCACGGTGAGCTGATGCAACGGCTGATGCAATAGGATGTCACAATGAGAGACACAACAAACAGGGAGTGGATGTGACTCAAGTGATTGGGTTCCTCCCTCCCACACATTCGGTTCAGTTCCCAGTGCCTCCTAAAAGAAGACAAGTAGACACAGAGAGCAGACAGCAAGTGCAAACAATGAGGGAGAGGGGGAGAGGGGAGAAATAAATAAATAAATCTTAAAAAGAAAGGGGAAAAAAAGCACCAAGCCCTTGTGTTATCCAGGAAGACCACATGGGGACCCTAGGCTTCTAGCTCCATCTGGTAGTAACAAGGTGCCCTTCCCCTTCCCAGCTGAGGCAGAGTTAGGGGCCATTTACCACTGCTCAGCAGTAAGGAGGTCATCCCTACTGCAGTGTCAGTGGAGGCCACATTATTCCCTGCTGATGCCAGATCCACAGCAATTGTCCCAGCTCTCCACACCGCAGCACTCACACTTACCTCGTGGTGTAAGTTTTCTGTTTAAATATACAGCCTACCTTCACAAAAAGAGCACGGGCCCCTTAAGAAAATGGAATACCAAAAAAAAAAAGGCTTTGTAGTCCCAATGCCTGTCACAGAATTAGCCTTCAAAAAATATTGAATGAACAATGAAATAGAATATGATGTTACACATGTTCAATTTCCAGGCAACTCTAGATTCTCTCACTAAGATCCCTGAGTTAGCACTCCAGCATTACTCATAGAGAACTTAGCAGGGACGCCATATTGAATGGTCTTGTGAAGGTCCTAGAAGAGGATATTGAGAAGGAAGAGTCCTTTCCACCAGCCCCCTCCTCCCAGGATAGCTATTTGACTGCTTTGTATAGCTATTTGCTTACCTTTGTAGTTTCAATGTCATATGTACAACTTTTCATTCTGTCACTATGGAAACTTTCTCTTGACTCCTCAGAGGATATTAACAGTCCTAACTCTTTCCTTCTGCTGTACCCATCCCCACTTAGCACACTCCACCTTCTGTATTTTATATTTGATAACATTTACATTCTATTCTATAACCACAATTAAATTATCCATGCTTTGACTATAGATTTATTCTAAAAGTTTAAAATCATTAAATAGTATTTACTTTATTATAACTATGTAAATAGTATTCCCTGCAGAACCCTGTAGCATACTATGATGACATCTTTCTTGTTCAGCCTATTGCTTCTTCCTGGAGTTTCTAATTGAACTTTTTTCTATATATTAATTTCCTCCATCCTTACCTCAATTTGTTTTCATCCTTTCCATGATAATATTTATTTTATTGAATTCACTTTCTTAAACTTTATTTTATACATTTAGTAATTGAAAATATAAACAATTAAAAAAGAAAAAGAAAACACAGTTGACTAAAAACATTTTGCAATTAAATATACTGGATACATGTAATTTTTTAAAAATCATACAATATATTACACAATATATTTAGTTCATAGTAGCACAATCATACAGTATTTGTCCTTTTGTGTCTGGCTTGCTTCGCTCAACATAATGTCATCCAGGTTCATCCATGTTGTCATATGCTTTACGACTTCATTTCTTCTTACAGCTGCATAACATTTCATCGTGTGAATAGATCACAGTTTGTTTATCCATTCATCGGTTGATGGACACCTGGGTTGTTTCCAATTTTTGGCAATTGTAGCAGTTTGGCAGTTTGATATAGTTATGAATTCCAAAAATAGATATTGGATTATGCTTATAAACTGTCTGTTAATCTGGGCATGATTAAGTTATGACTAGGGCGTTGATTGGGCCACATCAGTAAGGTGTTGAGTGATGGAGTTTCAATTAAAGGCCATGACTACAGACAGAAAAGAAGGTCACCTTGGAATGTAGGAAACAAGCCCTCCAGTCTCGTGCTAATAGGAGCTGGGTGGGCAAACATCCTGAGCTTGTAAGATTTACAATGTCTGTGAATTTCAGGAAGGAAAAGAGGAACTGAGCCATTAACATTTAAGACTTGTTGATTTCAGTAAAATGTAACTGTCAATTATCTTTGCCCTTGCACATGCTCACATGTGTTTTCTTTGTTCTAAAGCCAAAATAAAAGCCACACCTTAGGATGTGGCTGGGCTCTTCTCTCCATATCGCATGGAGAGTGCCTTGATCCCAGTTTTCTTTCTCTTTGTCTTATTCTTTCTTTCTCATCCGCAGCACCGTTTTCACGGACCTAGTTCTTGAATGCCAACAGTTGAGCCTCACCCCTTGGTGGGTGGAAAATCAAATATAAAAGGCATGGCAATGGGAGGCGGCTGTGGCTCAATCAGTAGGGCTCCCGTTTACCATATGGGAGGCCCCGGGTTCGGTTCCCGGGGCCTCCTGGTGAGGGCGGGCCCGCCCGCACGGCGTGGTTGGCTAACCCGGCGAGCACAAGCAGCAAGGGGGGTATAAATGAATAAATAAATAAAAATCTTTAAAAAATAAAAATAAAAAAAATAAAAGGCATGGCAAGAAAAGAGTTGGAATAGTTTTGAGGTGGAGTTCTGATGTTTGAGTTTTGATGCTGGAGCCCAGGGAGGCCAGCAGACAGAGGAGCTTGGTTGTCAAGAAAGAGAGAAGGCCTCAGGATAGAGACGAGCCATTTGCCTGAGAGTCTACAGCTGACCTTGTGGAGAGAGGCAAAGCCTAGAGAGCTTCATAGTCTACAACTGACCTTGTGGAGATAGCAGAGGAGCTGAGCCCAGAGACAAGCAAGCCCGGGGAAAAGAGGAATCCAGGAAGCCTGAATCCTTGCAGACATCGGCAGACATCTTGCACCAACATGTGACAATAGACATTGGTGAGGGAAGTAACTTACGTTTTATGGGCTGGTAACTGTGGACTTCTACCCCAAATAAATACCCTTTATAAAGACCAACAGACTTCTGGTATTTTGCATCAGCACCCCTTTGGCTGACTAATATAGCAGATGTGAATAATGCCACTCTGAACATTGGTGTGCAGATGTCTATTTGTGTCACTGCTCTCAGTTCTTCTGGGTATATACCCAGTAGTGGTATTGCAGGGTCATGTGGAAAATCTATTTTTGACTTCTTTAGGAACTGCCAAACAGTCCTCCATAGCAGCTGTACCATTCTTCATTCCCACCAACAGTGAATAAGTGTTCGTATCTCTCCACATCCTCTCTAATACTTGTAGTTCAATGTCTTTTTAATAGTGGCCATTCTGTTAAGTGTGAAATGATATCTCATTGTAGTTTTGATTTGCATTTCCCTAATCATTAGTAATGTTGAGCATTTTTTCATGTGTTTTTTTGTTTGTTTGTTTTTGTTTTTGCCATTTGCATTTCTTCTTTGGAAAAATGTCTATTCAAGTCTTTTGCTCATTTTTTAATTGGGTCATTCGTCTTTTTATTATTGAGTTGTAGATGTTTTGCATTATATATCCTGGATATTAAACCCCTATCAGACATGTGATTTCCAAATATTTTCTCCTATTGAGTTGGTGGCCTTTTCATCCTTTTGGCAAAATCCTATGAGGTGCAAAAGTGTTTAATTTTGAGGAGGCCCCATTTATCTATTTTTTCTTTTGTTGCACATGCTTTGGGTGTAAGGTACAAGAAACCACCACCTACTACAAGGTCTTGGAGATGTTTCCCTACATTTTCTTCCAGTAGTTTTATGGTCCTGGCTTTTATATTTGGGTTTTTGATCCATTTTGAGTTGATTCTTGTGTAGGGAGTGAGATAGGGGTCCTCTTTCATTCTTTTGGTTATAGATGTCCAGGTGTCCCAGCACCATTTGTTGAAGAGACAGTTTTGTCCTGTTAACATCGATTTTCTAGGTTTGCCAAAAACCAGTTGACTGTATAGGTGAGGGTTTATTTCTGGGTTCTCAATTCTATTCCACTGATTGATGTGTCTATCTTTATGCCAGTACCATGCTGTTTTGACCAATGTAGCTTTGTAATATGTTTCAAGGTCATGAATTCACTTTTTTCCTTGAAGTATTTCTTATGGAACCACCAGCTCCACTCCAGTTGCTCTCTAGCTTATTCAGAACTGTCATCTTGGGACTTACCTCCATTGCTGTCTTGGGTTGAATCCACTAGTTCCTGGATCCTTTTCATTTTTACCTATATCTCATGGAGCTTAGTTATAATAACTGCTTTAAAGTCTTTGCTTGATTATTCTAATATCTGGGTCATCTTGAGGTTAGTATCTGTTGATTTTCCTTTTCCATTCAGAATTGGTCATAATTTCCTGGTACTTTATATGTCAAGTAATTTCGGATTGTTTTCTGGACATATTGAATTTTATATTGCAAGACTCCAAGTCCTGTTAAAATTCTCTGGAGAATGTTTATTTGTTTTTTTGTTTTTTGTTTTGTTTTGTTTTGTTTTAGCAGGCAATCACCCCAGGCAGGTTCAAACCACAAGTTCTATCTTACCTTGTATGGGTGATAGTTCCAGTATCAATTCAATTTTTAAGGTATGTTGTTTGGCTCTGTCCCATGCATTCACCACTCAACCAATCAGAGGTTACTCTGGGACTTGGGTGGTGCTTTATATGGTAATTCAATTCTCAAAGCCTTTGCTATACTTTTGGGGATCTCTTCCACACATGGGCAGCTTGTAGGTGAACCTGAGACCTGTGACAGTTCATAAACAAAATGAGGGACTCCCTATTCCAGCTCTCCCCTCTCTTGGATTCCCCCATATTTTCCAGCTCCCAGGGGCTCCTCTCCCCAGGTCCAATGGTCAGAAAGATGAATGTCTCTTGGACTTTTCACCCTCGATGTTGTGGCACTGTCCTACACAACTGTGACTGCCCATGGGTGAAGTGGCAAGCAACAAATAACGGGATTTCCCCCCAAAGTCTTCTAACCACAAGGTCCTTTCTCCAGGTTCCTTGGGCCTAAGCAACAGGGTTTCTTTGGGACCTTTAGGTGCCCATATCACCACCTCCAAGGCAGCAGCAGCGCAGCTCCACAGATGGTTCTGGCTACCTGGCAGGGCCAGAAGAGGAGGGGAAAAAAAGGATAAAAACACAGTTTCTGGCTCACATGAAGTTTGAGCTGACTGTGCATACTGTGCAGAGCTACAATTTGGGCCACCAAAGAGGAAAAAAACAATAACAAAAAATTAAAAATTGAAAACAGGAAATTCGCCATGAGACCACCTCATGTTCTGGCTTCTCGCCTGCTCTCTCCCTCCTACTGTTTATTTTTCGGTCCTTTAGTAGTTGTTTTTGCATTTGTCCAAGACTGTAAACAGTGGGAGAAATGGGTTGTAATGTGCCTATTGCTCCATCTTGCAGGTGTCAGAAATCCCTTGTACTCATTTCTACTTTTTTCCCACCCGTTTCTCTGCATTCTCTTTAGGAACTCTTACTCATCAGATAATAGACCTCCTGGAAGGCTCCTCTAAGTCCTTTATCTTTACTCTCACATGTTCCATTTTTCTCTTTTTGTTCTATTTTCTGGTAGAGTGTTTGGATTTAATTTTCCCACTCATGCCGCCATTTTACTTTTCGCCATTACATCTTTTATTTCCAGTGCAGACTTTTGTCTCTGTTTTTCAGAGCATCCTCTTCTTAGATTGTGGATACAATAACCTCTCAAATCTCTCTGATTTGTTTGGTTGGTTGGTTTTTGTTTTTTAATTATTTTCCCTAGCTATCTCTGTTGCTTCTGAGATCAGTTTTCCCAAATGTCTGATGATCCTTGGTTGTCCATATTTTTTTCTAAGGGTCTGTTGATCTTCGACGGTCCGTTCATAATGCGAGGCAATTAAAAGCTCACGATGCCCTGGTGCCTCCTAAAAACTAACAAACAAAAACAAACAACAAGCAAACAAAGAAAAAACCAACTCAGGGGAGTCGATGTGGTTCAGTGGTTGAGCACTAGCTTTACACATACGAGTCCTGGGTTCAATCCCTGGCCCCGGTACCTCAAAAAAAAAAGGCTCATGATAGCTTTTTGTGTGTCTAATGTGACAATGAAGACCATTCTCAGCAAACAGACTATCAACATTCCAGAAAAGCCAACATCATGCTTGGAGGCCACGTGTGGAGGGCCCCAGAGGAACCCTATGAGGGACTCCAATCACATCAATGTAGAACTCAGTCTACTTGGGAAGAAAAATAAGAGGCTTTGGGCTGACAAATGATGGGGAAATAGAGAGGAACTGGATACAGTTGGCACTATCTGTAGCCATGCACAGAGCGTGATCATCCATTACAAGATGAGTTCTGTATATTCACTGCTCCCTCCACGTCATTGTTCAGGAGAGTGGGTCCCTGGTTGAAATCTGAAATGAGTTGAGTAAAAAATACATTCACAGGGTTTGGATGAGGCCAGGTGTTGCTTGTTCAGGATTTCAAGCACAGAAAGATGGGTTAATTCTTGAAGGAAATGGCTTTGAACTTGCATCAAATTCAGCTGCTTTGTTTCAGCAAGCCACATGGTGAAAAATAAGGCTATAAGAAAATTTGGGGATGAGATCTATGTCTCTGAAAAAGGAACAGTTCAGCAGGCTGATAAATAAGAGCTGAGAATTGTGCAGCAGTGGAAACAAGATGCCAGGCCTATTTGTGATATTTTAAAGATGCAGTAAAAGTCATATGTTAAAAAAAAAAAAAAAAAAACTCATGATGGAATTTGTTGGCTAATAAGTTTCTCTTAGAAAGAGTGAAGGGAGTGCCAGCTATTATGCTTTGCAACACCTAAATACCAGAATATGAAAGTCTTGCTTTGGGGTGCCAATGCATATATGCACACTCCTAGTTCTCCCCAAATAATTTGTTTAGCTTATCCAGAGAAAAGTTCCCAGGGTTTATTTTTTGGTTATTTTCCTGGAATATAATACCAGGCAAGCAGCTACTCTTCACCTAGAAGTGGGGGGTGGGAAACTATACTCGCCATAAAATTTAATTTATTGCCCTATTCTCAGCCCCACATCTCAATCCTATTTTCATGTACCTGATATTCCCTGGTCTGGAGGCTCTTAAAGCATTCAGGAATGTAGAGCACTTCCTCAGTCCTCCTTCCTGCAAATCATTTTTACGGCTCCCTCCCTCTTCATCTTTCCAAAATTTTTTGCTGTCTCTTGTTTCCTAATGCCCTGCTACCTTTCTCTTTGATGTTTATGATGTATTCACTTGTACTCCTTCACAATTGTTTTAGTAGGATCCAAGGGGAGGGGGGGAATGGATGTGTTTAATCCATCATCTTTATCCAGAAGTCCTCATCCAGCCTTTTCAATGCCACCTCTCTCTGAGAAATCCTCTTGCAATGTCACAGTAGTCTCTCCTTTCTCAAAACTTCTAATTCATTCAACACATCTTTGTCTTCTGTTTCATTTCTATTAGTCATGGCAGTTACCATCTAGTCTAAGTTTTAAACTTCTTAAAGCAATGATGGCTTTTAAAAAAATTTTTTTTTATATTTAAAGAAGCTTTAGATCACATAAATGTTACATCAAAAATATAGGGGATTCACATATACTCCTCCCCTCCCCATCCCCCACTTTTCCCCATTAACAACATCTTTCATGAGTGTGGTACATTTGTTACAAATGATGAACACATAGTGAGACATTGCTACTAACCATGGTCTATAGTTTACATTATAGCTTACACTTTGCACCGCACAATTTTATAGGTTTTGATAAAAAGTATAATGGCCAGTATCCATCATTGCAATGTCATGCAGGACAATTCCAATGTCCCAAAAATGTCCCATGTTACAAGTATTCTTCCCCCTCCTTCCCCTCAGAACCTCTGGTGGCCACTGCCTTTATATCAATGATAAAAGTTCTTCCATTGCTAGAATAATGATAAGTCTACTTTAGTCCAGAGTTGCATTCCCCCCTTATATTTGTTCACTCTTCAATCTTGAGGATTTTGGGATGGTGATGCCACTCTGTTTCTGATTGAGAGGGGTCTTAGATCCTATGGGGCAGATGGATGGAACTGTCTTGTCTGCAGTTGTAAATACTCTCTGTTTTGGGGGATGGACTTGTCCATCAACATCTTTTTGTTAGTTGTCCTGGGTGAGTCCTATGAACTGGAGAGTAGGTGTTGTAACTCTGCTGAGATTCAGGGCTCAACCAACATATGAACAAACCGAAGATTTAAATCTCAGGGATATATATTCCAAAGTAAGGCCCACTGACAGGGTGTCAAAATTCTGAAATTGTCTGCCCTGCCTATAGTGACTAGATGTCTCTAGAGTCCTCAGGAATCCCACTGTTTAAGGCACTGTTCACTGTGACAGTCAACAAGATCCTGCTGAGACCTGCATAAATGTAACCTCTGGAATGACCTCCCGACACACTTTGAAATCTCTTAGCCATAAAAACTAATTTTTTTCTAGTATTTCCCCCTTTTGGTCTAGGTCTTTTTCCAAATGCATCACTATTTTGCACTTGGTAATAATCCCTTAGTGCCAGGGAGGCTCATACTTAGGAGTCATGTCCCACACCAGGGGAAAGGCAGTACATTTATATGCTGAGTTTGGCTTAGAGAGAGGCTACATTAGCGCAACAAGGAGGATTTCAGGAAATAACTCTTAGGCAATATATAATACTAGGCTAAGTTTCCATTTCACAAGAACAAGGTTCATAAGTACAAGCATCAATATTAAGGGCCTGGCATAATGGTCTGTCTTCCTTCGCTAGGCTCTGGCCACATACTCAGGGGATTCTTGCTACTCTTTTAGAGAATGTAGCAGGACTTTCCAAGATGATAATTCAATATGCTTTTGGTTATTCTGTGGGTCTCCACCCATCAAGACAATGCCCCATGACCTCTTGAATATTTTCATATGCCATAGAGGCATGCCCCAGGTGCACCCCTCATGGCGAGACACCCCCTCACCGACACCCCACATCAGTGATTCTCCCCTGCAACAGCTGTGACCCTTCTGTGATCCAAAACCTCCCCAAAAACAAAGCCAAAAAATAAGAAAAAATACCTTAATAATAAATAAAATGCAAACATTAAAAATTAAAGCAATTTTTAAAATTAAATAAATTTTTTCATTGTGCCTTTCATCACTGTAAGATCTCTTGTCTTATGTACAGTGACAATTTCTTCCGTATGTTCCTTAGTGTCTTTTTTTTTTTTTTCTTTTTCTTTATCTTCAAAGAAGCTTCAGGTTACAGAAAAGTCACATAGAAAACACAGAAGATTCCCCTATACCCAACCCTCCTTCCCACTCTTCCTTATTTATAACATTTTACATGTGTATGGTACATTTGTCACAATTGATTTACAAATATTGAAGCATTGCTACTAATCATGGTCAATGGTTTACATTATGGTTTACATTTTGCACCATACACTTTTATAGGTTTTGACAAAATTTAAAATGGCCCGTATCTATCATTGCAAGATCATGTAGAACAATTCCAATGCCCTAAAAATGCCGTTATGTTCCATCTGTTCTATTCTTTCTACCCCCTCCCCTTGGAACCTATGGTAACCACTAAGTTTCCATTTTTGAAGAATAAGGTTCATAGTTTCATGCAATAATACTGAAGCCTTGACATGTTGGTCTCTTTTCTTTTTATTAGGCACTGCCTATGTTCTCAAGAGATTCTTACCCCTCTAAATGAGAACATAGCAGGACTCCCCAGGATGGGAGTTTTAATATTTTCTTGTTTATTGTATGAATCTCCACCCACTAAGATAACACACTATGACAAGATGAACACTTTCACATCACATAGACACATGCCCTAGGTGCGCTCTATCCTGCATAGCCCCCACCCCCAATGTCCTATACCAGTAACCCTTCCCTGACATTTTGGCTTAAAGAACATTCCTACCATTGTAGTTTTAACCAGACTTACAAATCTCCAGAGTTCACCTGTTCCTTTTTCCAGCCCGCCCCCCAGTTCCATGGATAGTCCATCCCAATCCCCCCACCCAACTCTCCCTCTCATTCCAGCACCATTGAACTCAATCACATCACTGCACCTCTATCATCCCATCCACCGCCCAACCACCCCCTTCCACCTTATCATAGATTTTACACATTTTGAGCATCAGCTCACCACTCTCTACTCCCTTTCTGTCTCTTGATAACCTATCTTCCAGACTCTAGGTCTGGGAGTCCGCTCAATTTGCTTAAGTCATATCAGTGAGGTCATGTACTATTTGTCCTTCAATGACTAGTTTACTTCACTCAACATAAGGTGTTCATGATTCATCCATGTTGTCCCGTGTGTCAATATTGCATTTCTTCGTACAGCTGAGTAATATTCCAGTCTATGAATATACCACAATTTGCTTATCCATTCATCTGTTGATGGACACTTGGATTTCTTCCAACTTTTGGCAACTGATATTCAACAAGCCTACCAAGGCCACTCAACTGGGACAGAATGGCCTCTTCAACAAATGGTGCTGGGAGAAATGGATATCCATAGTCAAAAGAATGAAAGAGGATCACCATCTCATGCCCAATACAAAAAGTAACTCAAGATGGATCAAAGACCTAAATATAAGACCCAAGACCATAAAGCTCCTAGAAGATAATATAGGGAAGCATCTATGAGATCTTATAGTAGGAAATGGTTTCATAAACTTTAAACCCCAAGTGCGAGCTATATAAGATAAAATAGATAAAATTGATAAATAGGACCTCCTCAAAATTAAAAACGTTTGCGCTTCAAAGGAGTCTGTCAACGTTAAAAGCAGCCTACTCAATGGTAATGATTTATCCAATAAATCAGTATATATAAAAAATCCAAAATCTCAAAAATAAACTCATAACATTAATCTACTTATTTTTAATCAACTAGTTTTTCCATCAGATAGTGAACACTTAATACTGTACTGGATCCAAGGGGTAAAACAGAAATATAAAAAGCCATCATTGAATAATGCCGCTATGAACATTGGTGAGCATATATCTGTTCGTGTCCCTACTTTCACTTTGTGCAATTCATATGGCAGTTCTATAGTTAGTTTCCTGAGGAACCGCCAAACTGTCCTCCACAATGGCTGAACCATTCCACATTCCCACCAGCAGGGGATGAGGGTTTCCATTCCTCCACATCCTCTCCAACACTTGTAGTCTTCTGTTTTTTATAATAGCCGCCTGTCTAATGGGTGTAAAATGATATCTCATTGTGGTTTTGATTTGCATTTCCCTAATAGCTAATGATGTTAAGCATCTTTTCACGTGCTTTTTAGTCATTGGTATTTCTTCTTTGGAGAAGTGTCTGTTCAAATCTCTTGCCTGTTTTTTAAATGGGTTTTTTGTCTTTTTATTTTTGAGGTGTAGGATTTCTTCATATATGCTGGATTTTAGGCCCCTATCAGATATATGGTTACCATTGAGTAGGCTGCCTTTTCACTTTCTTGACAAACTCCATTGAGGTGCAAAAGTTTTTAATTTTGAGGAAGTCTCATTTATCTATTTTTTCTTTTGTTCCTTGTGCTTTGGGTACAAAGTTCATGAAACCATTTCCTAATACAAGACCCTGTAGATGCTTCCCTTCTTTATCTTCCAAGGTCTTTATGGTCTTGGCTCTTATATTTAGATCTTTTATCCATCTTAAGTTAATTTTTCTGTAAGATGTGAGATGGTGCTCCTCTCTCATTCTTTTGGATATGGATATCCAGTTCTCCAAGCACCATTTGTTGAAGAGGCCATTCTCTCCCAGTTGAGTGGGCTTGGTGGCCTTGTTGACTATCAGATGACTGTATATGCAAGGATCTATATCAGAACTCTCAATTAAGTTCCATTGGTCAGTATGTCTATCCTTGTGCCAATACCATGCAGTTTTGACCACTGTAGCATTGTGGTGTATTTTAAAGTCAGATAGTGTGATTTCTCCAATTTTGTTTTTCTTTTTTCAATATGTCTTTGACTATTCAGGGCGTCTTGCCCTTCCAAATAAATTTCAGAGTTTTTCCAATTCAGTAAAAAATGCTGTGGTGATTTTTATTGGGATTACATTAAATCTGTAGATCAGTTTGGGTAGGATAGACATCTTAATGATGTCTAGTCTTCCTATCCATGAACAAGGAATATTCTTCCATTTATTTAAGTCTTTTTATTTTCTTTAACAGTGTTGTGTAATTTTCTGCATATAAGTCATTTATATCTTTAGTTAAATTTATTCCTAGGTATTGATTCTTTTAGTTGCTATTGTAAGTGGGATTTTGGCTCTTCTGTCCTTCTATTTGAACCCATAATTAGTACTAGAGTTGGTAGGTGTACGTCCAAGAGACTTAAATCTTTGGGCTGTCTATGTGCTAGCTGGGCCCTGAATCTCAACTGAGTTGCAACACCTACTCTCCAGTTCATTGGTCTCACCCAGGACAACAAACAAGGAGGTGATGATGGACATACTAAGGAACTGAGAGAGTCTACAACGGCAAGCAAGAGAATCCCATCCATCGGCCCTATGGGATCACAGCCACCTCTCAATTAGAGATGGAGTGGACATCACCATCCCAGAATCCTTGGGATTAGGGAATAAACTATGGACTAAAGTAGACTTACTTGTATTGTACCACAGAGTTATTGTGCTTCTAGCAGTGGAAGAACTTTTATCATTGATGTGGAGGTAGTGGCCACCGGAGGTTCTGAGGGGAGGGAGAGGAAAAGTAGGTGTGATATGGGGGCATTCTCGGGACTTGGGAATTATCATGAGTGACATTGCAATGACAGATACAGGCCATTATATATCTTGCCATAACTTTCAAAATCGTGCAGCAGAGAATGTAAACTACAATGTAAACTATAGTCCACACTTAGTGGCAATGCTCCAAAATGTGTTCATCAATTGCAATGAATGTACCACACTAATGAAGGATGTTATTAATTTGGGGAAATGTGGGAGGTATGGGGAGTGGGGCATATGGGAATCTCCTACATTTTTTTATGTGACATTTGTATAATCTAAGTCTCCTTAAAAAAAAAAAAAAAAAAAAAAAAGCTCTTTTAAAATGTCCTGTAATGCCCCAAGGGCATCTCAAGTGTTCAGTAAAGTTTTGTTAAACTCTGCCTTTTAGTATAAGCTGTGTTTGCATGGTTACAGCAGGGAAGCCTGGGGCAACTGTCTGGAGGAGAGCTGACAAGGAACAGTGAGGGTGGATTTGTGCACCTGTGCTACTCCCTGGGGTGGCTGAGAACCAATTAAAAAAACTGATGTCTTCCAGTGACACGAAAAGGAGGCTCAGGCTATGTTTGAGGGCATCAAAGGGAAGGAGGACCTCGTAAAGCTGGACTCCTT
Organism: Tolypeutes matacus; assembly: GCA_026826555.1. NCBI lineage: Eukaryota > Metazoa > Chordata > Mammalia > Cingulata > Chlamyphoridae > Tolypeutes > Tolypeutes matacus. Next base: position 7,469,180 of record JAKSZT010054583.1, read on the forward strand.
GACGGTATCATGGTTACACTTATGTAAGTCAGTTTGAATCTGGTGCTCTCTCTGAATTCTGCTGCTGCCTTCCCAGTGCATTGGGGGCTTCAGGGGACCTGGCTATTTCTCTTGTAGTTGGGGCTCTAAGGCAGATGGGGGCTGCCTTGTAACTTCCTATTGAACCTCAACCTCAATCTAGTCATTACTGAGTCAACAATAAGTAGAGCTATCACTTATGAGTACATAGTGCTAAACCAACCCACCCTGGAGTCCCAAGATATTTATGTCAAGGATGTGAGCCTGAGACCTCAGCCTCTCCAGAGCCCACTCAGGCAAAATCCAACAAACTTTGAGAGATGGGCAGGCTATGTTTACCTTCTTCTCCTCCTTTTTCCCCAGTTCAGTCGCCTTTTTCACCTTTAAAATGCCCTAAATCTCACCTTGGCTTTGGCCTCCCAAGTCCTGCCCACTCACAGCCAACCCATTACCTGATCTTCCTCTAGCTCCTCCTTTCCAATAAAACCTATTTGTCTGGGTCCCATTCCTTCCCAATCGTCCAGCAAGGAATGAGAATGATGTGGGTTTTAATCAATGGCCCAATTAGCTATTATGTTAATACCCAGGACCAGTTAAAAATGTTTGTCTCTCAGAGGTCTAGAACTGGGCTTTCAGGCATTCCAGCTGGCCAGTGGGGAGCTGTCTCTGGCAGGGGCCTGTGGGCACTTCCTAATGGCTGCTAATCCACTGCCAGAGCTAAGGACACGATCAAGTCTACAACCAAGCAGAGCTTCCACCACTGCCAGATTCCAGGGATCATACTGCCCTGGGTCTTGAATTTCAGGCAATTAAGGCTAAAATCAGCAACTTTAGCAGGCTTTCTCCTGGACTAGAGGAGACTGGCATCTGGGTCATCTCTGTGGGTTGTTTGGCTGAATTGTGGATGAATCCTTTCCTTTTGGTCTTGTCACCACCCTAATAAGCTAATAGCTGCCCAGTGAGTGATAATTAATCAGAAAGAATTCAAGGACTTTTAACATTCACAAAAGGCTCAGTGCAAAGAGCAGAAAAAGAGATGATTGCACATGATAGAATCTTTGGGTAATCAGGACTGGAAAAATGAACCAATGACCACAAAACTTGGTCTCTACATGGTTTTTCACCAATGCTAATGAACTACTTTGCCATAATTCAGGTTCCGCCTTGACTTAATTATAAGTTTTGCTCTGGTGCTACAGAGCATGCATATTCATTTCACCTAATAAGAATAAATATCAAAATCTACCATATTTTTTTAGAAGATACCAGGGATTGAACCTGAGACCTTGTACATGGGAAGCAGGTACTCAATGACCCATTCCCAAAATCTACCATATTTTATTACTTAAACAAACTCCATTAAGTAAACATCAGAACAATTTATTGGTGTTCGAAACTGAGAAGCAAGGGAATTAGAGGAGAAACAGGTAACTCTGTAAACTGTTGCTTAAGATAGACCTGAGGAAGCGGATGTGGCTTGAGCAGATGGGTGCCTGCCTACCACATGGAAGGTCCCGGGTTCAGTTCCCAGTGCTTCCTTAAGAAGATGAGCAAGACAGTGAGCTGACGCAACAGGCTGGCCCAGTGAGCTGACACAACAAGATGACACAACGTGGAGTCACAATGAGGAAGCACAATGGGAGACACAAAGAGCAGGGAGTGGAGGTGGCTCAAGCGATTCAGCATCCCCTCCCACATGGGAGGTCACTGGTTCAGTTCCCTGTGTTTCAAAAAAAAAAAGGAGAGCAGACACAGAGAGTACACAACAAACAGACACAAAGAGCAGACAGCAAACAAGGGGGTGGGGAGAAATAAATAAATAAAATAAATCTTTTAAAAAAAAAGACTTCAGTATCACATACATTTAACCCATTACCCACCACCACACACACGCACACCACACACATGTACACACACATGCATACACACACATACCCTCTCTGTACCCCTCTCTACATTCTTTTCTGACTGCATATTCATTACATCTCTTCCTCTTCAAAGACTGGTCTGATATTTATTCTAAGTCCAGGTTCCATGACCTAAACTGCTGAGAGAAGGTAAAATGCCCCAAGTGTGATTTCTTCCACCCCCATCCTCCAAGTCCCTAAAAAGACCTTGTGACTCTCCCCTTGGCTTAGGAAGATGAAGCTACAGACCCACCTTTGACAATGTACCACCCTGAAGGTCTGCTTCCTATTTGGACACTGCACCAACAATCTCACAGACCCCACCGTCATGCGACTGTGGCCAAGGGATGTCAGGCTACCATGGCCGTGGTGAGAGCGAATCCAACATCCCGTAACAGGGCCCAAGTCAACACTGATGTCCTCACCTATGTGCTGACTACCCGAAACAACCACCTCAGTGAGGGGCCTCCAGGACCTGTCTGTCGATGGAATGAATGGACTAGAGAACTAGTGAAGAACCAGCAGTAACTGTGTCTGCCACAATCCCGCTCTCTACCACTCCTCCTCCCAAGTTTCAGCATTAGACAACACAAATCAGAGATTAGTCTTGGCATCACCTGACAGGGGCCCACTGGAGGATCCAGGTTTGAATCCCAGCCCCCCACTTTATGTGTGTGTGGTTGAGGGGGCCAGGACAAGGATCCCATTATACCCGTTTCCTCATTTGAACCACAGGCATCACAAAAGGATGCAACTGGATGGGAGTAAAACATTCTGCATGCAGTGAGCGGGTCTGGAGGCTGCCCGCACAGGCCTTGCTGTTGGCCTTGAGTGCAAAGATCAGGGGACCGTGGGGCCCACTAGTGGCAGGAGCAGTAGCATGCCCAGCAACTGTGGCAGCCTGCGACCCCGAGCCCCGCTCCTTCCAGGGGTCAGCCATGTGCACAGCACAAGAGTGGTAAAAGGAGGTGGCATCTGCTTCTCCACTGTTGTGGTCTTGGGCCTTTCCAGGCTGGCACCAGGCCAGCAAGATCCCACAGGATGGGAGATGGGGCCACCCAGGACACCCAGTTTCAGTCCCTGCCCCTCTCCTGTATGTTACCGAGGGTGACAATTGCAATTATTCAGCACTTTCTGCATGCCAGCTGTGGCTTCATCACAACCTGAAGAGGCAGAGCCAGGGAAACAGGCTGCAAGGTTGAATGGTGCACTGCGGGCAGGGCCTGTTTCTGATCCAAGGGACCCAGCTTGGTGTTAAGGCATCTCCAAGGCAGGCCATGGGGAGCCATGGGGGCGGTGAGCAGGGGAGAGACAGTAGCCGGCTCAGGCGGGGCTGAGTGGACCAGGCTGCAGATCCCATTTTGGCCATGAGGGGTTGTCCCAGCCTGCAAACAATGTTGCCCCGGTACCCTGGCCAGGTGTGGCGGAGCAGAAACGCTCCTACTTCCAGTATCTGCCCTTGCAACTCCAGGATGCCAAGCAAACCTTCTGAGCCTCAGTTGTCCCATTTGTAAAGTGGGGCAATCATGGGACCAACCTCATCAGGAAGGACCAGTGAAGAGATGCAAGCCCAAATATAGACTCCTGTCTGCCCAGCGTGAAGGTTAATTTTGGGCAATTATGAATAAAGCTGTTCTATAAACAATAAAAGTCTTTTTTTTTTCTATATGCACTGGAAGGAGATTTTGCAGATATTGACCATCCAACCCCTTGCTAAGAAATTAAAATTTACTTCAATTTTCTGATTCCTATCAGAATGCCACGTACACACGGCTATATTCTGAAGATCCAGCAGATGGCAGTAACACCGAAGAAATGCCAGCTGCCATCCAGCTTTCTCTAGCTGTTCTCTTGTGCTTTTGTCATGAAATGTTCAGTGGTCACTATAGCAGAAAAGGAAAAGCATTAGTGTCTAAGTCAGACTAACCTCTGCCTGGCCCTCATCTTCGCTGAATAACCTATCTCCCTGTACCTGTTTCTAATAATATATGCAAAGCTCCTGGTATGGTGCCCAGGACTCAGTAGGGTACACATAAATGCAAACAGTATTATCATTAAGCCCATCTGGACTTCATTGGCCAGTATAAAAGGGTTCTTCCACATGGGAAACAGAATATTAGAGCCCTATTCCTTTCCACACTCATTTAGTATTCAAAAAATATATAGTGGAGGAGCACTCTGAACTCAATCCTGTAAAACAGAATTAAAATAATCCCCACCGACAATGGAAAAGTTTTTTTTAATGTTCAGGCACATGCTTTGAGCCAAACTTGAGGCTCTTGGTGTGGTTGCCTCATTCTTATTCTGTGGTGCTTAGATTCATTTATTCAGCAAATATTTATTAAGTTCATATTATGTTCCAAGTACTGTGCTTTGGAAGACATCTTTTGAAAAGACACTATATATTTAAAACCCCACTAATATGCAGACTATTCTGATTTTCACTGAATCCACCTTCAGTGGTTTGTGATGCTAAGACGTAACTCAGCAAACATGTCCACATCATTACTGGAGAGTACTTCCATGAGATGGTACCTGATAGAGGCTTCTGGAAACAGCTCAGAATTGTCACTATTTGAGCAACTTTCCACAGGCAATTTAACCTGCCCAGGTCCTGTTATCCATCCAGAGTAATATCCGTGATTAATAATTCATTAGGTACTTACGAGCGTCAAATAAGATAAACTGAATGAAAGGGATTTTAATTGTGTTTTGAAAATCTAATGTAGAATCGCTTTTGCCTGGTTTGCATGGCCCATGCACAGCAATGACAATCTCCAGCTTTACTTGCGGTTCAGTTAAGTGAACATTTATCTAGTGCTTGCTCTGTGCTCTGCCCTTTGCAAATCACTAGCCCATCCAGAGGTAGGAAGCAACTGCAGCAAGCAGCTCATTATGGAAAGACTCAGACCTGGGGTCAGAAGAGCCACAAACTTCTTAGTGGTTGCTTATTTCAGCTTTCGACATGTCTTACTCATTATGCTTAATCATCTCTTTTGATTTAAAGAGATGCGCAGCTCTTCCTTTCACTTGGACACTTAGAAGCCATTGTGGAGTTATTAATTGGCCTATTTTCGATATTTTTGTGCTTCCGGGAAAAGAGAGGCCCAAGGAGAGAGAGAAGCAGGGAACAGCTGGTCGATGGAGCTGTCAGAACACACACATTTATCCACAAAGTGGATATACGGCTTATACAGCTGCGGTTCGTGGCACCCCAAAACAATTACAAGAGTAACATCAAAGATCAGCTATCACAGATCACCATTACAGATGAAAAATGAAAAGGTTGAAGCATTATGAGAATTACCAAAATGTGAGAGACATGAAGTGAGCACATGCTGTTTGGAAAATAGTGCCCAAAAGCCTTGCTCATAGGGTTGCCACAAACCTTCAATTTATACTTTAAAAATGCATTATCTGTGAAGAGTAATAAAGTGAAGCTCATAAAACGAGGTATGCCTTGTATCCATGCTTTCCTTTTATCAATTGACAGTTGTAACTGATTTAATGGATTGCTTAATATACATTGCTTCCATTAATCCTGGCTGCCTTGCTCGTTGTTATCTCCAGCAAGCTTTGTATGTGGTAGGTGTTCAATAAATATTTATTCAAAATGTCAATGACTTTGTTTACTGGGCCTTTGTTTCTCAAAATTGAACATCTACTGGTGTTTGTTTTTGCTTTCTGTCCAAGGGCTCCAAAAATTGACAAATCTAAAAACTACAATTCTCTAAGGAGTTCTATACTTAACCTGTTTACCAGGAAACAAAGGATATGAATGCGATTATTTAAAGGATGTGGATATACAAGTACAATAAGCACAGGCAGAAGCAAAGAAATGTTTGCACATGACTGAAAAGGATCTGAACTTGTTTTCATATATTGTTTATTGACTTTAGGCTTTGAAGTACCCTTCCTCATTGCATTTCCACCTAAATTCAACTCTTAGTTTCAGTCATCTCACTCCTTTTAAGCTTTATTTCCTTTTTTCACATCCATTAATTATTCCTGCTCTTTTTAGATATGTGATCTCAGTTCAGAAATTTGGTATATGAACACTCAGATCACTAAACTCAAAGGGTAGATTAGAAGGTGATTATATGCCTTACAAAAGGATTCACTTGGATAGCTGGCTCCCTTCTGGGCATTTCATGATTTTATTGACAAAGACTTAGAACTTTTCAGGGAGAAAGAAGTTGCATTGTCAAGCACATCTGTCGCGTGAAGTAGTTTATCATTTTGATTTTTAAATTATCCAGTTTCAAAGAACAAGATAATAGTACAGGACTGATTTTTTTCAGAGCACAGAATTGAATGCTGGAAAACAGACACTTAATCTCCATTCATTTTGCTTGAAGCTTGGATTTTCCTTAGTTGTTATGACATTTAAAATAATGGGAACCTTTAAGAGTATGTCAGAAAATATCTCAAAAATCCATTTAAGACAGTGTTAAAACTACTAGTTGTGATCTATTAATGGATCATAAATTTAGTTTAGTGGGTGGTAAGCAGTAATTAAAAAAAAAAAAAAAGAAAATGGAAATTATCAAAGTGCACCTTGCATATTAATTTTTTCTTTCAAGGGTGTGTGTATGTGTGTGGGAGTCTGTTGGGTCATGTTGTAAAATTAATTTCTTGCTGTGGGTCATAGTTAAAAGTTCGAAAGCTACTGACACAGGATGTCCATGCCCTGCCATGGCCCAGGAAGTGCCCTAAGTAGGGGCATTCTAATGTTTCACATTGCTTCTAAGTCTTCACAATTCACCCCAAAATGAAGAGGTGGGAAGGTTGGGTGCAAGGACGGAGTGGACTTGAGGATTTTTCCTGTTTAGAACACTCCTCGAACACACTGTTAGGGATTGCAACAAGTCCTCCACAAGAGACATGTACAAGTCTTAATCCACATTCCGATAGGTGTGAGCCCAATTGTGAAAAGAACCTTAGAAGATGGTATGATTAAAGGTGCGGCCAAACAGAATCAGGGTGGAACAGAATCCACATGACTGGAGGCCTTCTAAAGAGAGGAAATTCAAACACAGCCAGCAGAAGCCAGAAGTCAAAAGAAGCCAGAGGGGAGTAAATAGGGCTGAAGTTGAGTGCCTGCTTCCCACATGGGAGGTTCCGAGTTCGGTTCTGATGCCTCCTAAACACAACAACAAAAAAAACAGACAACAAGCAAAGAGACGAAAAAACTAATTCAAGGGGAGCCGATGTGGCTCAGTGGTTGAGTGCCAGCTTCCCACATAAGAGGTCCAGGGATCACTTCCTGGTCCCGGTACCTCAAAACAAAATAAAAAATTTTTAAAAAGCCAGAGAGGAGAGAGGGGTCACCATGTGGTGAAAGAGTGCCATCACCAGAATGCTACCTACTCTGGGAGAAAGCACGGCCTTGTCGACATCTTGATTTTAGATTTCCAGTCTCCGGATTGTAAGCCAATATATTCCTGTTGTTTAGGCCAACTCATTGTGCAGTATTTATCATAGCAGCCCTGGAAGACTATAAGACATACACCTTTCTCAGCAGATACTAAAGATAAAAAGTAGCCCCCCGACCCCCACCTGCTGTGTACAACCCCCTATGGGTATGATGAGAGCACCCCATTACAGCAGTTGTCCAAATTTTTGAAACCTGTATTGCCAAAGGAATGACAAACTCTATCCTAAGTGTATTATGATCATCTCAATAATAATCTTATCCAAAAGATGTATATTATGAACTGGGGAAATTATCTTTGTAAATAGATTATGATTATTCCTCAAGCAATTTCTAAGTATAATAGTATGTGTGGTTGCAATAAAAATTACCAACATATAAAAAAGGTCTTAATTTTGACTGTCTTAATGATACTGATAACAGTCACGTGGCTTTAATTTTAGAGACTATCAAGTTATTAAAAAATACTTAATGCTTTTACCAATACTTATAGGACACCCACAATTTGCTATGTTTTACAGTGAACATTTACTCAATGATTACTGTCAAATTCAATTACATTATATAAATTATCAATTATACACCAAACTATGTGCAAAGAATTGTGCAATATATTATGCAGAATACAGAGATGAGTAGGATTCTATCTCTGCCTTCAAGAAGCTAGAGGTACCACACATGCAATACATACAAACAAGCTATATGCTAATTACTACTTATAAACATTTCTAGAGTTTTATTTTTACACTTTGCTTTAGGTTATCTGCCTTTAATTGGCATATAACGTGGATCTCATGAAGGAAAAAACCTGTAGCATTCAAATTTAGGGAAGTTATCACATTTCAACTGGCCTATTTAAAAAGTTCAGTTAAAGGGCTCTTTTCAACACAAACACTAAAAAACATATCCTGCAACTAAATAATTTTATGTTGGTGGACTGGTACAATGGTATTTTAAAATGTTACAAAGAAACAATCTGATTATGTTCTACATCCCTCTGTAATATAACTTTTTCATATGTTAATGAAGTAGACTTCATGAGATTACAAAAACTCATGGAAATATAAAAATAGTACATTTATGGTGCAGTGAAGAATGTATCTAAACTTTAACATTTAAAATTACTTATAAAATAAATGCTGAACCTTACAAATAAACCTTCTCATTTATATTTTTTATTTTCACAAAAGGATTTATAAATAGTTTATTTGAATATATTTTTCACTCACATTAATCACAATTCATCTTATAGTTAACTTATATGCAAAGATTGTCTTTTCCTGTAAGATTTTATTTTTTTAGCAAAACAAAACACTTTTATTTCCAGTAGAAAAAATTTACATATGAAAGTTAAAGACAATAATTTCACTAAAAATGGAAATCAACCACCATATCTTTTCTTGAGCTCTTCAAGAGCATTATCCTTCCATCCTGATTTGTCTATGTGATTGAATAATACATGTGCAACTGAAAAAGAAAAAAAAATAAATTTTAATCTCCACTTTTTAAACTAAACGAAACAGGTAAATTAAAGGGAGTAATCCAATCTGCCAAATAAAAACTTATTACATTTTAAAGCAATAATAATTAGAGTTATTTAAAATTCTCTTCAAATTGTTATAAAGCCAACACCAAAATGGAAAATTGCACAAGCAATCCAACACTTCTTCCCAGAATATTTTGCTTCAGCAGCATAAAATTTCCCATTCATCCTCAATAGCAGATTAAATTTAACTCATTCTGTACTATCTTCAAATTTTTTGCAGTTTAACAAGTATATATTTATTTACTTAACTTTTTTTTATTTACTTATTTCAGTTAGCTGTTTTTAAACTTAAATCATTTAATTTTGAAAATAAATTTTATCACTATAGTTCATAGCTTTCTCAACATTAAGCTAGCTAAAAGTTTTTAATAATAGTGGAAATAATAAAAGACAACAATAGCTAATGTTTAATTAATGTTTAGGTACATTCCAGGAAATCATTCAAAGTGCTTTCCATGTTTAACTTCAGACAGTGGTGACCCAGCCAAGATAGTACTATTGGTTAGGCCAGTCCGAAAAGCCAACTCACATTCTTTTGAGTATTCCTTGAACTTAAAACAATATAGTGGCAAGAAATTCCTTCATTTAACACATTTATACTGAGAGCTTATTATGCACTAAGCACTGTTCTAGGCCCTGAGGATACACCAGTGAACAAGACGGACAAAGTTCCTGCTCTTGTGGAGCTGGCATTCTATTAGGGAAAGAGAAATAATAATATAAATACATGCACGAAACACTGTCAGCTAGTTAAGTGCTATGAAGAAAAATAAAGCAGGGTAAGAAGACAGAGGGTGACAGGGAAGAGGAGGCAGTTAGTTTAACTAGGGTGATAAAGTTTGAGGTGGTGACTGTTAGGTGGAAACAGAAAGAAGTGAGGAAGGAGGCAAAGTGAAGGTACATGGAAAGATATTCTAGGTTGAGGGAACAGACAAATGCAAAGCCCCTGAGGCCAAAATAAGTTTGGCATTTGGGCATATTAAAAAAAATTTAAGACCAATGTGGTGGGGAAGAGTGATGAAGAAAAGCTGAGGTCAGAGCATAACAAGAAAGAGCAGTATTTTTCAAGGAATTTCAAGGAATGTTTTTGGTTAACTAAAGATAAAGCAGAAACTTGTTTAGGTTTAAACACTCACCATTAAAAATCTCTCTAAATTACATGTTCACTTTGCTTACTTAGTACAATGTAAAGAGAATTATTCTTTCTTTCTTTTTTTTTTTTTTTAAAGATTTTATTTATTCATTTATCCCCCCCTTGCTGCTTGTGCTCACTGGGTCAGCCAACCACGCCGTGTGGGCGGGCCTGCCCTCACCAGGAAGCCCCGGGAACCGAACCCCGGGCCTCCCATATGGCAAACGGGAGCCCCACTGATTGAGCCACAGCCGCTTCCCAAGAGAATTATTCTTAAGGACTCAGAGTTATCAGTGTAATTGCTTAAAACAGAGACGAAGAAATAAGAAAAGGAGACCAAAGTATGTTTATCCTAGGATGTATATGACATAGTACATTGAGTTTTGCTGTTTTCAAAACTAAAGAACTGGTTCTCTTACATTTAATTAATTTTTAAATGATTTTTCTAACTACTATATATAGTCCAAGACTCTTGAGTAACTGAAATTTCTGCATAGTATGGTTTTGCTTAAATTAAGGTGTTCCAAAGTGACTCTTTTGAAATATGGAAATAAACAAAGAGCATAACTCTTCAGGCTCATCACTTGCCACTCACTCCACCCTAACTCTACAATCCAACCACACAGCACTTCTTTTAAATCTATGAGCTCAATTTTCTCACAACTGTTGCACACGTCATACCTTCAATCTAAAACACTATCCACCCCCCACCCCTTCATCTCAGTATTTCCTGCTCTTCTTTGAGGTTTCAGCTTAAATCAAGCTAATTTGAGGAAACTAACTTTGATCTCTCAGAATAGGTTAGATCTCCCCCACAACCCCGCCCTTTTACATGTTCCTGTGGCAGGGACCCATTTTATGTTTCATTACATGTTCCAATTCAACCATTCTGCTATTACTGCATTTTCAAGTAAAAGATCCCAGGCTATGGAGCTAGCCTGGGCTCAAATCTGAAGTCTGACTTGCTAGGTGTGTGATCTTAAGCAAGTTCTTTAAACTCTCTATGCATCAAGTGCCCTCATATGAAAAACTGGTATGATAATATTAGTGCCTACATCTTCTACCGTTGTTGTCAGGATTAAACAAATTAATTTTATATTAGACCACCTTGTATACAGTGAACATTCAATAAATTTTTGTTATTATTTATTGAATGAATAAAGGAACATGCAAGAATAAAGAGCTATAGAAAGGCTTTCTCTCTTAGAACTTACTTTTTTTTTCAGGTTCTGACATAAACATCACTGCCATATCAAACCTTTTAAGTTCAGAAAGTCTTTGTAAGATTTCAAAAATGAGTGATGGTTTTTCTTTCCTGAAATAATCCAAATATAAAAAAAAAAAAAAAGATCAACTGAAAGTAGCTCATTTCATTTAATTCTGTTTACCAATGTAAACAGATATAAACATGTATCTAACTATGCATAAATAAGGTCTTCATTTATTATCTATTTTCCCTTATATTATCTTTAAGTGCCCAAATTAAGAGACCCATCAAATAAACTGAACTAAATAAATTAAAATATTCTTAAATGAGATTAGCAAAGAAGCTATTAATCTGCTATAACATTTGTCATTTCCACACCCCACCTTTCTCTACAAAAAACTTAAAAGTCAAAGAGGAAAAAAACATTTTAATAGTCTTTTTTCCTCCTACTTAACCATTTCCCTTTTTATTATTTGCACTTATCTCTTGCAACTTCTGCAACAAAATTTACTAGAAGGCTAATTTTGTTATATTCAAGACAATTAAAGATATAAAAGGGAATGAATTTCCCAAATCACTAGAAATAGCATAGCATTACAATATGAGAGTATAATTTTTAATATCCAACTTACTCAATGTAAAAGTCATGTAGAATTTTAATAATTTGATTGAATACATCTGGATCTAGATTTTTCTGAAACAACTTAGGATACAAGGATGGTTCAATTTGCTTGGAAAAAATATATAAAGAGGAAATTAAATTATAGTAATATTCACAGGGAACAAAACAATTACATAACATGATAATTACATAGGTAAAAACAGTGAAGAATAACTACTATGAATTAGTAGTTAAGAATAATTTGGGGGTCACATTAAGACACAAGCATGACAGAAAAATGAAAGATAATAATTTTGCTCAAGCCAGACAAAACTGTGTGAATAGAAGAGTTGAACATACACCACCCTAAGAGACAAGAGACTTGGGAAAGTACCAAGCGGTAATAAAAGTAACTAAACAGTTAAAAAGAATTATATGAAATAATTTATTTGAAATAATTGTATACTACCTAATTATAAGAGTATGATACTATTGCTGCATTTGAAAGGAAGAGCACTAGTAATTTATTATTGGCTAAATTTCATATGATAGGATTCTTTAATTCTTAGAGCAAATAAAATGCCATTTTCAGGAGAATGATTGCCTAAATAGTATAAGCACTATTTGGCACATAGAAAGCACTCAATGCATTTTAGCTTCCTTTCTTCCATGTTGAAGGATGAAGGATTAAACTTAATGGTATATGAAATTAGATTAAGTTATTTTAGACAACAGAATTTAACACAGAACATATTTCCAAAAGAGATAATTGAGTTTCCTTGGTTACAGATCTTTAAAAATGACCTGGCTAGAGAGATGTATATATCAGACAAGGAATAAAACCATTTTCTACAATCACATGATACAAAAGTAAATACAGCACCATTATTACATGGTGACAAAAGAAGTTCCCTGACCTTTTACTTACAATAGACCTACTAGCTTCCTCTCTATTACCTTTAAATACTGATACAACATATCTGGAGAACTTTTCAGTTGTCTGAAATCAGATTCAAGCTGAAATGAGTTTGCAGGAACTGGTGGAAGAGCAGTTGTGATAAACTGAGCAGATGTTTTTTCTATTTCTATGGAAATCTTCTCACTGAAAGACTGACAAACATCCTGTTTCAAATTGCCTTGAGGTCTGAAAATATTTCAGAGACATTAGTCAAACAATTAGAAAAGAACCACAAGTAGTTAAAGCTCATACAAGGAAACATCAATACAGATATAAAAACTTCTGACTTTAATAATATTGTACTATCTATATTCTACAAGTAGTAAATTCTTTCAGCCAACAATATATGTATATTTTTGACAAAACAGACTATACACGTGCAGATTTTCACATGGCTATGTAATGACTATTCCATCTTCCATGCTACTTGGCCACCTGCTGAGGACACCCCTTCTATAAACTCCAATTCTACGACATATATACTCCCAATTCAGCCTTTCAGAAATCTGAATTATCTGTTTCAAGAAAAGCATTCCAAGAAAGAAGAAATGTTTCCCCCTTAGAAAAAGAGCTGCCTGTTAGTGTTTTCCCACAGTCTATACTATTACTTTAATTGGAATTACTACTAAAGTTCGAAGTTAAAAAAAATAAATAACATTTCATGATTTTACTTAATAGCTAAGTACAATTAATAAGTTTGCTGAATAGCAATGCAAGAATATATAAAGTTTCAACACTGAAAACTAAACCAAATTAGTCTATATCCTCTACATACTAATCAAGTAAACATATGTGACTACTTAAAAAAATTCCAAACAAAATGCAAAAACCCACAAGTAACCATAAAAATCTATGGCTGAAATAACAATAATGCTTAAATTCTATATTCTGATGAAGATTCCTTTAAAAAAAAATTGCTGAATTAAGAAGTGAAACATATACTGAAGTACTAGAAAAGAAAATGAACAAAATCAATTTGTTCAAAAGATAGGTTCTTATCATTCCTAAATACCCTACTATGGTAAAGGAATAGTGAGGCAGATCTGATCATTCCTTCAGCAAAATCTTACAGCACTACAAATAAAAAAGCAAATCTTGAAACCTGAAGTTGGGCAGTTCAAAAAATGATGGTGATGTGTACAAATTAGAAGACTTATTAGTAATATCAATCTCCTAATGGAATTATCACCATTTTAAATAATGATCAAAGAAGAGTATTTCTACTCACAGCAGGGCTGAGTTATTACTGATTTCTTCTATTTTCAATACTTTTGCTCTTGGGATATCACTTGTGGGCAACAGGTCACCTTGGCTTGAATTCTTCTTACTTGTAGTGCCTGTAGTTGCTATAACACTTGCCTGATTAATAGGATTACTCTCTGGAACAGCAGCAGTAGGGATATCTGGCACATCAATAGCCTGTATCAAGTTACCAGTTTCTTCAATAATAACCTTCTTCAGTGGTTTCTAAAACAATGCAATTAAATTCTTTAAATCAATAATATTAAAAGTTTCCTACTTTAGGGTCACAAGTTGAAAGGCTGTAGTGTTTTTATACCAATATCCCAGTTATAAGGTAAATTCAATTTTGTGACTAGACAAACTTAGGTGTCATTCTGTCTGAGAATACAAAGATTAAAGAGCCCCCTCAAGAGTCTGGTTGGGGAGAGACATGTATATATAAGTAATTACAAGGCAATGGGATATGTACTATAAAAGGTAAAAGCACAAAATGCTAAGAGCACAGAGAAGGGAAGATACACTGATATCAGGGAAACCTGTGCAGAAAAGGTACAAAGGGATGGTAACATGGAAAGGTACAACACGGTCAATGGATAGGTGAGAAGTCCAGTGGGGCTGGTGCAAGGGGAGGAGTGGTTGGGTGACAAAGCCTGAGAGACTGCTTTAAGATAGCTTCTAAAGCAGGGGTTTTTAACCTTTTTTGTTCCACAGACCCCTTTGCCAGTTCCGGGAAAACCATGGACCCCTTCTCAGAATGTAGCGGCACATGTTTTATGACACTCAACATCAGAGGTCAGAGACAATAAAGATAATAAGTTGATTTTTTTCAATTCAAGCTCATGGACCCCCTGAAATCTTTCCATGGACCCCTAGTTAAGAACCTCTGTTCTAAAGGAACTCGGGTGCTGTGGCAGTTTGAGATTATTTTATGAATCCCAAAAAGAGAAAGATTATGTTTGTAAACTAATCTATTCTTCTGTGTGTAATACCCTTTGATTATATTGGATTCAGTAAAGGGACCCTTGATTAAATGACCTGTTAATATTAGGGCTTTGATTCAACCACATCAGTAAGGTGTGACTCAGGTTGAGTCTCTGCCCCCTTGGTGGGCTGATATAAATGGACACTTACTCAAGACACGTGGGAAGAGAGAAAGCTCTGTCATTTTTGATCCTGGGGCCCTGGAGAGAGATGAACTATTCAACTGATAGTTTGCAACTGATATAGAAAGCCTGGAAAGACACAAGCCCTATGCCGAGAGATAGAGGAAGCCCTGAGAGACAAGCCCTATGCTAGCTTACAACTGAAATTGGGAAGAAGCTGGGCCCACGGAGCCTTAAGCAGAAGAGGAAGCCTAGGAAGGAGAGACCAGGCAGAGATCAGCAACCATCTTGCTTCGACACATGGCAACTGACTTTGGTGAATAAGCAACCTGGAGTTGGACTCTTTACGACCTCGTAACCGTAAGGTTTTACCCCCAATAAATACCCTTTATAAAAGCCAACAGGCTTCTGGTACCTGGCATTGGCACTCCTTTGGCAGACTAATACAGATGCCATGTCAGGAGTTTGGACTTTAACCTAGAGACAATAAAGCAAAGGAAAAATATAACCAAACCAACAGTAGCATGGTGGGATAACTGGAGGCAAGCAGAACAGGCCCAGGCAATAACCTAAGTACATCCTCTAAACATGTAGCAGATGGATAAAGCCAGTCCAGGACTAAATATTTGTCAAATAATAGTCACAAGGTTGGTAAGAGTTAACCATGATATTTTTTCAACTTAATAAAATAAATGTTATTCACTGTGATGATCCTGGAGCTATGCACCCCAGAAAAACATCTTAATCTTTCATTTCTGTGGGTATGAAACCCCCCCCTTTTTTTAAATATATTTTTTATTTTTTTTAAGAAAAGGTATTTAGATTACATAAATGTTACATAAAAATACAGGGGATTCCAATATGCCCCACTTCCTATACCTCCCACATTTCTTTCAGTAGTGTGGTATGAACCCTTAATAAGACCTTTTGACAAGGTTATTCCAGTTAAGGTGTGGCCCAACTGACTCAGAATGGGTCTTAATTTTATTACTATAGGCCTTATAAGGAAGGCCACAGATAGAGAGAAAGCCTCAGGGAGCGGCCAGAAGCTAGGAGTCAATGGAACCCACAGAACCCAGAAGAGACCACCATCTTCACTGCCATGTGATGGAAGAGCTAAAGACCTAGGATCGTCAGCAGCCAGTCCTAAAACACCAGCCTTCTGGGAGAAAGCATTGCCTTGATGCTTTTGGACTTCTCCTAACCTCAAAACAGTGAGCCAATAAATTCCTATTATTTATGCCAACCCAGTGCATGATATTTGTCTTAGAAGCCAGGAAGCTAAAACACACTGTTCATTTCAATAATTACAAGTATCAAACATTTTCAAATACTTCATAGTTTACTTACAGTACTTAAAATTTTAAAATATTGATAATAGTTGCAGCTATGTCAAAGAAAAGAGTTCGTTTTCTCTATTGTGTATGTTTGGAATTTAAATTTTAAAAAGCAAAAAGCTTTCCTCAATATACTTTAACCGTACAGTTGAATTTCAAATCAAAAAGCTGTATATATGGAACCTTTTGACATATACACTTAAGTCAATGTCAAAACCAGACATTTTATTAACACATAACATAGCCAATATCCAATGGCAACAATTGAGTCTTACTGAATGAATGTACATAAATGAAAAGCTATTAGTAAATTTGTTAACAGAGTCCTGTCAGCAGTTCTATTAAAGGATGATCATATTAAGGCCTTCGCTTTGAAGAGAATTATCATCAGCAACAGTTTTCTATCAAGATATTGACCAAGAATGGGCAAATGTTAGGGTTTTACCTAAAAGACTGTAATTTCTTTTTTTTTTTAAACAACTTTATTTCAAATTCACCAAAAAACCCCCACAAAAAATCAAACAGAAAAAGGCAGCTCAAGAAGTCACGGAACTATCACTCCCAGAAAGTTTCTTTTCATGCACTTTTGAAACAGGCTTCATATAGGGAATCAGTATGGATCTGGAACCTGGCATGGACACTGATACCCCCAAGATGGCTGCTGGAAGACCCTCATGAGAATCTCTGAGAATGAGATTCCCAAAGATTCCCAGGAGAAGCTCCAGATATTCTCCCAGAACATTATCGTTGGCCCCACCCAGGGGATTGATGGGTGGGGTAATCAATCAAAACAGCAAACATGTGGAACTCCTCCCATGCAATTAGCAAAGGGGTGGAATAATTAACAGTTAAAAAAGCAGGTGCAAAGGTCAAATCTCTCCTGCTCCTGCCCCTGTCCCTGCCCCTGCTCACAGCTCCTGCTGCTCTTGGCCCTCCTGGCTTCTGCACCCTGCTCTTGCCATGTCCCCCCTAAGCAGATCAACATGCAAGTAAAACCTGGGCATTTATAATCTATAATGGGAAATTATAGTCTATAAATCAACCCTCTTTATCACTCTTGAGCCCCTTACCCTCTACCAGGGACCCGTAATCTGCTATTTTTCTTCCGTTTCTCTTCCCTTCCTACCTTAATAAATTACTGGCCTAACTAACCTGATGTGCTCTGAAATTCATTTCTGCGGCATAAATCAAGAACCTAGATTAAATCTGGTAACGCTTTTATCTCATCTAATTCCAACTGCTAACTCATTTGTTCCTCTAGTATTCAGAAAGACACACAGATGAACACAGATTGCACAAATGACAGAGTCAAGGTTTCCTTATTGATGAAAAAAATGAAGAGAAAAATATGCTTAATCGTATTCTTTTCTCACAAAATCAAACTCCATATTCTTTTTTTTTTTTTTAATACCTTTAGCATTAATATAGAGAAACTTCCAGGAAGATGGCAGACTAGAAAGACACGGGACTCTCTTCTCTCCCAGAAAAATAGCTAGAGGACAGACAGAAATGGCCTGGAAAAAATTCTTCTAGGGTTTAGGACACCAGGGGAAGGCTGGACACCACCCAGAAGAGAGAGAGGCAAAGGAAAAAAACTGAGTTAAAAGCTACAGCTGCTCATGCAAGTACCCTCTTCAAGATATTGACCAAGACACTTTTGAATATTCAACCCTCTGGGCTAGCAGCTACAGACAAAGGGGGCCTCAGGGATCCACATCCCCAGAAAAGGGGAGAGAGAGACACAGCCTAGAGCTGACTCGGCTTTTAACCCACAAATTTGGTCTGCTGTGTCCCACAAGCCCTTCCAGGCCAGGTGGGGCCACCCCATTGTTTGCCTTGGGAGCAGGCATCGGACTGAAGATATCTGACCTTTGCAGCAATCTCCCTTTTTAATAATCTGTTGAGGATTCAGAGGGAAGAGGAATTACTTCCTACCCAGGAAAGCGAGGAGGCTGCCAGCAAAGGTTGGAGAATTATCTCTGAGAAAGTTTGTATTACCAGGCTCTTAGCCTCCAGGCAGGAAACTGTATCACAAGGATCCAGTCTGTGTTGCAGCAAACACACTCCCCAGGCATTGAACTAAGAGGGCTGCCAAAGTGCACCATCTGCTGGCAGACAAATAAAGTGCATATGAGGAAATTAAAAGTAAGTGGGGAACAGATGCCGGTTCCACATGCCTTCTGAAAAAACAAGGACAAACAACAAAGCAAAATAAAAGAAAAAACCAACTCAGGGAAGCCAATGCAGCTCAGTGGTTGAGCACCAGCTTCCCACACACAAAGTCCTGGGTTTAATCCCCTGACCCCCTCCCAAAAAAAACAAAAGTAAATAACTAACGGAAGCTTTTTCAGGTCTTTATAGCCCTCCTCCCCAAGGCCCTAGGAAGCAGGTCTGCAAACCATTAACTGGGTCCAGAGCCCAGTTTTGAACAACCAAGAGGAACAATCCTAAAGACCGAGGTTGAAAATAGAATCAAAGAACAGCAGTAACACACAACACCTTGCCACTAAATCCCTATGAAAGAGAGAATTTGAGCATCTGAGTAAACTCACCATCCTAATCAGATGCC
Organism: Tolypeutes matacus; assembly: GCA_026826555.1. NCBI lineage: Eukaryota > Metazoa > Chordata > Mammalia > Cingulata > Chlamyphoridae > Tolypeutes > Tolypeutes matacus. The sequence continues at coordinate 7,488,234 of JAKSZT010054583.1, forward strand.
TTGACATCAGCAAAAAATCGTCAGTCATACTAAGAAAATGGAAGACATGGCCGAGAAAAGGAATGTATCAAACCCCCAGAAGAGGTGCAGGATTTAAGACAACTAATTAATGAGAAGCACACAAATTTCCAAAATCAAATTAATGAGTTGAAAGACAATATGGCTAAAGAGATAAAGGACATCAAGAAGACACTGAACAAACATAAAGAAGAAAACTTGAAAAGAAAAATAAGAGAGCTCATGGGAAATAACAGAATAATAACAGCTCATGGGAATGAAAGACATGATGGTGAGAATAAAAACACATTAGGGAAAAAAAAAAAACACATTAAGAGGCATACAAGAGCAGACTCAAAATGAGAGAAGAAAGACTAAGTGACAGTGAAGCCAGAATAGCTGAAATTGAAGAGAGAAAAAAACAGAGAGAAAAGAATGGAAAAAATTGAGTGGGAGCTCAGGGAGTTGAATGACAACGCGAAATGCAACAACATACGTATCATGGGAGTTCCAGAAGGAGAAGAGAAAGGAAAAGGGCAGAAAGAGTATTTGAGAAAATAAGAGCTGAAAAATTACCAACTTTCACGAAAGAAATGAACTTACATGTCCAAGCAGCGCAGCGTACCCCAATCAAAATAAATCCAATTAGACTTACTCCCAAGACACATACTACACTCAGAATGTCAAAAGTCAAAGATAAAGAGAAAATTCTAAGAGCAGCAAGGGAGAAGCAAACCATCACATTACAAGGGACACCCAGTAAGACTTAGTGTGGATTTCTCATTAGAAACCACAGAGGGGAGAAGACAGTGATATGATATAACTAGGATGCTGAAAGAAAATGTGTCAGCCGAGAATTCTTTATCCAGCAAAATTGTCCTTCAAATATGAAGGTGAGTATAAAATATTCATAAACAAACAGAAACTAAAAGAGTTAGTAAAAAAGTATCCACCTCTGCAGGAAATATTAAAGGAAGCCTTACAACCTGAAAGAAAAAGACAGGAGAGAGAGGCTTAGAGGACAGTATAGAAGAACAAACAGAAGAAAGGATAACCAAAAGAGTAAAAAGACAGACTTTTGAAAATAAGATATGATATATGAAAATGAAAGAATAAAATGGTTGAAGTAAATAATGCATTTACAGTAATATCATTGAATGTGAATGGATTAAACACCTCAATCAAAAGATATAGGCTGACAGAATGGATAAAAAAAATACGAGCCATTCATATGCTGCTTACAAGAGACTCATCTTAGACCCAGGGATAAAAAATCAGCTGAAAGTTAAAGGTTGGAAGATATTTCACGCAAACAGTAACCAAAAAAGAGCAGGGATAGATATACTAATATCGGAAAAAACAGATGTTAAAGGCAAAAAAGTTATGAGAGATACAGAAGGCCATTATATATTAATAAAAGGGACAATCCACCAGAAAGATATAACAGTCATAAATATCTATGCGCTTAACCAGGGTGTCCCAAAATACATGAGGCAACCTCTGGCAAAACTGAAGGGAGAAACAGACATCTCTACAATAATCATTGGGAGACTTCAACACACCGCTCAAATAATTAGATAGAACAACTAGACAGAAGATCAACAAGGAAACACAGAACTTGAACAATATGATAAATGAGTTAGAACTAACATGCATATACAGAACATTGCACCCAAACTAAGAGGGTTATACATTGTTCTCAAGTGCCCATGGATCTTTCTGCAGAATAGACCACATGCTACGCTACAATGCAGCTCTCAAAAAATATGAAAAGAGGGGGATGGATGTGGCTCAAATGGTAGGGCGTCTGTCTCCATATGGAGGGACCTGGGTTCAATCCCCGGGGCCTCCAGGTAAAAAACAAACAAACAAATAAAAAATAAAATGAGAAGACAAATTAACAAAGCACCTTCTCAGATCATAATGGAATGAAACTGGAAATCAATAATAGACAGGAAAGAGCTAAATTCACAAATGTCTAGAGGGTGAACAACACACTCCTAAATAATCAAAATAAATATATTGAGACAACTGAAAATGAGAACATAACTTATCAAAACTTAAGGGGTACACCAAAGGCAATCTTCAGAGGGAAATTTATATCCCTAAACATCTGCCTATATTAAAAAAGTAATGAGGGCTAAGATCAAAGATCTAACTGAACAACTGGAGACACTAGAAAGAGAACAGCAAACTATTCCCAAAGCAAGCAGAAGGAAAGACATAATAAAGATTAGAGCAGAAATAAAGGAAATTGAGAACAAAAAAACAATAGAGACAATCAATAAAACAAAAGCTGGTTCTTTGAGAAGATCAATAAAATTGACAAACCCCTAGCTAGATTAACAATGAAAAAAGGAGAGAAGATGCAAATAAATACAATCAGAAATGAAAGTGGGGAAGTTACAACTGACTCCACAGAAATAAAAAGGATCATAAACTAGATCAACAAACTAGATAACCTCGTTTAGATAACTAGTCAACACACTAGATAACCTAGATGAAATGGACAAACTCCTAGAAATGCACAAACAACCTAAAATGACAATACAAGAAATACAAGAACTTAACAACTAATCACATTTAAAGAGATTGAATACATCATCAAAAATCTCCCAGGGGGGCAGATGTGGCTCAAATGATTGGGCATCCATCTTCTGTATGGAGGGACATGGGTTCGATCCCCAGGACCTCCCGGTAAAAATAAAAAAAGACAGAAAAATATAGAAGGCATGCGGGCCACCAGGCCCCATGAGCGGGTGAGCCATGAAGGCCCCACATACGGGTATGCCATCAGGCCTCAAGTTGTACTGCGAGGCCCCATGCCTGAGTGCGCCACCAGGCCCCGCCAAACCACACAGTGAGATGATGACATAACAGAAGAGTGACACAAGGGAAAGCCAAAATGAGATGCTCCAAAAAACCAGGAACTAAGGTGGCACAAGTTGAACGACGCCTCTCTCCCACATCGGAGATTCCAAGGATCGAATCCCGGTGAAGACAGGGGGAGCAGGATGAGAAGAGAGGGCAGGAAACAGACACAGAGAATTGCCCAGCTAATGGACACAAACACAGCAAAAATGGGGGGGGGGGGGGGGAGGATAAAAGTAAATAAATAAATCTCTCTAAAAAAAAAAAAAAATCTCCCAACAAAGAAAAGCCCAGATCCAGATAGCTTCACAGGCGAAATCTACAAAGCTTTTTTTTTTTTTTTTTTTTAAATTAACACCAATTTGTTTAAACTCTTTCAAAAAATTGAAGAAGAGGGAAAATTACCAAACATTTTATGAAACTAACATCACTGTAATACCAAAGCCAGATAAAGACACTACAAGAAAAAAAAATTATAGACTAATCTCTCTAATGAATATAGATACAAAAATTCTCAACAAAACACTTGCAAATCAAATCCAACAGCATATCAAAAGACTTATACATCACGACCAAGTGGGATTTATTCCTAGTATGCAAGGATGGTTCAACATAAGAAAACCAATCAATGTAATACACCACGTTAACAAACTGAAGGGGAAAAAAAAAATCACATGATCATCCCAATTGACACAGAAAAGGCATTCAACAAAATCCAGCATCCTTTCTTGATAAAAACACTTCAAAAAATAGGAATAGAAGGAAAATTCCTCAATATGATAAAAAGCATATATGAAAAACCCACAGCCAACATCATACTCAATGGGGAAAGGTTGCAAGCATTCTCTCAAAGACTGGGAACAAGACAAGGATGCCCACTATCATCATTTTTATTCAACATTGTGCTAGAAGTTCTAACTAGAGCAATTAGACAGACAGGGGAAAAAAAAAAAATTAAAGGCATCCAAATAGGAAAAGGGGAAGTAAAACTCTATTTGTGGAAAGACATGATCCTATATTTAGAAAATTCTGAAATGTCTACAACAAAGCTACCTGAACTAAATAAATGAGTTCAGCAAAGTGGCAGGATACAAAAATCAGTAATGTTTCTGTACACTAGTGTCGAACAATCTGAGAAGGAAATCAGGGAAAAAATTCATTTACAATAGCAACAAAAAGACTCAAATACCTAGGAATCAATGTAACCAAGTACAGGACCCATAAGAAAAAAACTACAAATCAATGCTTTAAAAAAAAATCAATAAAGGCCTAAACAAATGGAAAGATATACCATGTTCATGGACTGGGAGACTAGTAAAGATTTCAATCCTACCCAAACTGATTTATGGATTCAATGCAATACCAATCAAAATTCCAACAGCATGGGAAGGGGTTGTGGCTCAAGCAACTGAGCTCCCATTTACCATATGGAGGACCTGGGTTTGATCCCCAGGACCTCCTGGTAAAAAAAAGAAAAAAGGCATCCCAGAACTGCACAGTGAGGCACAGGGCCCCATGCAGCACGGCATGGCAAAGTAACACACCAAAAAGACGATGACGCAACCAGATAGTGGGGGAAAAAAAAAAAAAAAATTCCAACAGCCTACATAACAGAAATAGAAAAGGCAATTACCAAATTCATTTGGAAGGGAAAGTGCACCTGAATACCAAAAGCACTCTAAAAAAGAGCGACAGAGGAGGAATTTTACTGCCTGACCTTAAAACATATTACAAAGCTACAGTGGTCAAAACAGCATGGTACTGGCATAAAGACAGACACATCGGTCAGTGGAATAGAATCAAGAATCCAGAAATAAACCTTCACCTCTATGGCCAACTGGTTTTTGACAAACCTACCAACAGGACAAAACAGTCTCTTCAATAAATGATGCTGGGAGAACTGGATATCTATAACCAAAAGAATGAAAGAGGACTCCTACCTCACTCCCTATACAAGAATCAATTCGAAATGGATCAAGCCTAAATATAAAAGCCAGGACCATAAAACTAGTAGAAAAAAATGTAGGGAAATATCTTAAAGACCTTGTGGTAGGTGGTGGTTTCTTGGACCTTACACCCAAAGCACCCAACAAAAATAGATAAATGGGACCTCCCCAAAATTAAATACTTCTGCACCTCACAAGACTTTGTCACAAGGGTGAAAAGGCAGCCAACTCAATGGGAGAAAATACTTGGAAATCGCATGTCCAATAAGGGTCTGACATCCATGATATATAAAGATATGTTAAAACTCAACAATAAAAAGACAAAGACCCAATTTAAAAATGGGCAAAAGACTTGAACAGACATTTGTCCAAAGAGGAAATATAAATGGCAAAAAAAAACACATGAAAAAATGTTCATCACTAATGATTAGGGAAATGCAAATCAAAACTACAATGAGATATCATTTCATACTTATCAAAATGGCAACTATTAAAAAGAACTACAAGTGTTGGAGAGGATGTGGAGAGACAGGAACATTTATTCACTGTTAGTGAGAATGTAGAATGATACAGCCACAGTGGAGGATTGTTTGGCAGTTCCTAAAGAAGTTGAATATAGATTTTCCACATGTCCCTGCAATATCACTACTGAATATATACACAGAAGAACTGAGAGCAGTGACATGAACAGACATCTGCACACTGATGTTCATAGTGGCATTATTCACAATAAAGTGGCATTACTGCCAAAATTTGGAAACAACCCTGGTGTCCATCAATCAATGAAGGGATAAACTGTGGTATATTTACATGATGGAATATTATGCAGCTGTAAGAATAAAGTTGTAAAGCATATGACAACATGGATGAACCTGGAGGACATAATGTTGAGTGAAGCAAGCCAGACACAAAAGGACAAACAATATATGACTGTCCTACTATGAAATAAATATATTGTGTAACGTATTGTATGATACCATTTATATAAAATGTAAATATGATAATTTATAAAGATGAAATTAGATTAGTGGGTATGTAGGGCTGGTGAAGGCACGCTAAGGGGTGTGTAGTTTTTCTTTTTGGATTATGAAATTGTTCTAAAATTTTCTGTGGTGATAAATGCACAACATTGTGATTATACTATAAGCCATTGATAAAACTTTGGATAGATCGTATGGTATGTGAATATATCTCAATAAAACTGCTGAATAAACAACTGTGCAAGAATAGCCAGAAATAGCAGCTATGCCCAGCATGGGAAGCATAGAGAGATTGCGAGGTGAAGAATTATCTTGTTTACTTGTTTGTCTGCTTTTTGTTTATTATTATTGAAATAATGACAATGCTTTGATAATGACTGAAGTGATAAATGTACAACTATGGGATTACACCAAATACTATTTATTATACAATTTGAATAAACTGTATGCTTTATTAATATGCACAATAAATTTGATCTGCTTAAAAAAGAAAATAATTAATATAGTACTAACTTTGCTTTTGCTACAAAAACAGTACAATGTTGTTAACTATACTAATATAAATTACATTAGTTATATTTTTTCCATGTATCACCACATTCATAACACCCTGTACTAGAAGAACATTCCTGTATTTATATTATTACCCACAACCCTCATTTTAAAAGACTGTGATTTCTGACAGGCAGTAATTATTGATTTAAATCAAACTGATCCCATTTAAAACTAAATCCTGTAAACATGATCCTAATTAATTAACTTTCTAATAGGTGATCTCTGTTAAGTACAAATCAGTGAATTCAGAGAGCTGCTGAGGGTTAATGATGAAGGTAGGTGGGAGGGTATGCAGGTAACCAAAGTAAAACATAAAAGATACCACCATAGAAAGGCATGATTTAAGAAAATATAAAAGGCTCAATTCACCTCATCTTTAAAATTAAGACTCAGAAGTACAGAATTTTATTTAGCTCTGTATTATAGTCATTTCAAGAAAAAGTAGTGAAAAATAAGAAAACAAAAAGAAGAGAGAGGAGAGGGAACAGGTAACAAGATAAAGTTCTGAGATGGGGTGACAGAAAAAATTAAATAAATACATACTGCAAATTTTCTCACTGTCCTGATTTTGTGATCAGGGCAGGCTAAACATTTGCTATATTAGAAACCATGCATGTGTCCCCAGACCTAGTTTTTCTCCCTAGGTCTGGTTTTTAGAATGCTGGTGATAAACTAAGCCTGATTTATTATATGACCATCCTGTATGGGAAATGACTGTAACTCTGGTATCTTTGGTCAACCTTAAGAGATGTAGCAGGGGGATGGATGTGGCTCAAATGGTTGGGCATCCGTCTCCTATATAGAGGGACCTGGGTTCGATCCCTGGGACCTCCCGGTAAAAATTTAAACAAAAGAAAAATATAGAAAGTGCACGGGCCACCAGGCCCCATGCGAGGGTGTGCCGTCAGGCCCTGTGAGAGGGTATGCCCCGCGAGCAGGTGCACTGTCAGGCCCCGGCAAGCCATGCAGCAAGATGATGACATAACAGGAGAGTGACACAAGGGAGAGCCAAGACAAAACGCGCAGAAAAACCTCCCACACTGAAGGTTCCGAGGATCAAATCCCAGTGAAGACAGGAGGAAAAGGATGAGGAGGGAGGGCAGGAAACGGACACAGAAAGTTGCCCAGCGAATGGACACAAAAACAGCAAAAACGGGGGTGGGAGGGGAATGGATAGAAATAGATAAATAAATCCTGGGGGGGGGGGCGCGGGGAAGTATAGGGGAGTAAGATACTAACTATAGTTAGTAGTAATACTTTGATGATGCTCTTTCATAATTTGTTGGCAAATGTTTCACAACAATGCAGGGTGTTTGTGGCGGGGTGATGTGCGGGAACCCTGTATGATGTTATGCATGTGTGTTTTTTAAGTTCACAATGTTTACTGAACACTTATAGTTTATGTATGTTCGTGTATGAATGATCTACTTCAATAAATTGCTTAAAAAAACTAAGATAAAAAAATTTTTTTAATAAAATAAATACATTAAATAAATGAAATCAGAAACAAGGGATCAGGAAAAACTTTCATTTAATACCACTCTATTGAAAAATTACAGACCCCAATCGACCTACCTCTCTACTCTCATATCTCCACTCAATAATTTGCCAAACGTACTCCCAGGATGCCATCCCCTGAAGGACTGAGTAGTCTAGCTTCTCACTTGAATAAAGTAACCCTAGACCTCTCTCCCCACTTCCTGTGGCCTTTCTTTCTTTCCTGGCTACTTTCCCCATTGACTAGGTGGTCTCAAAAAAATGTGACTGAACAGGAAACTAACATTTATTCCATCTGAAACTGCCTAAGCATTTTATGGACGTTATTTCCTTTGATCCAAACTAATCTGTGAATTATTCTCTACTTAAAGAGAAAAGGTGACGGGGTTAGGTAAAACTTGCCCAAGATTTTAAAGCTTGTAAAGTGGCAGAGACAGGGCTCAAATCAAGTCTCCAAGGCATTATACCAAACTGACTACCTTCTATTTTTAAAATGTCTACATGTTCTCATGGAGACCTATTATAAGAACAAACAGCAATTTTTATTGTTCCCCCTTCCTACAAGGATACTGATTTTATTTGTGTTGGATTATATTACAGAATGCTTTAACCCCAGATTTCATACAGGTGTTCTGTTTTGTTTTGAGGTATTTCCACAAAAGATTTAAATCCATGCCATATTTCCACAACTATTAACTTAAATTGTTTTTTTTAAAGTGAGGGAAAGTAAAACCCAACAAATTTATACACATTCCTTAGGATATACTGACATATGGTAATGTCTTTATACTAATAGAGAGTAGAACCTGACAAAAGCTTTTTTAAAACTAATTTTTGTGAAAATGTCTTATAAAGGTGTAAAAGTTTAAATCACATTTAACTGAATCACCCTTATTGAAAAGAAAAGAATAGCAAGTGAATGCAATGTATTCAAATTCCTTATAAAATTGTTATTTCTATCAAAGTATCATCTATGCATAACAGTTACCTCAATGGGGAAGGGAGAGGAGTGTAATCAATAAGGGGCACACAGAGAGATTTTTGAGGGGCTGATATTATTCAATTTTCTGAACTGGTTGGTAGCTTCGCAAGTATTTACTTTATGTTAGAAATTATATTATATTACAGTCACCACAATCATACATATGTCTTAAATGAATTCATATGTAAAGGTTCAGCAAAAAACAAACTATTAAAATCATGCCAGCTACTATTTCTTCTCCAATTATGCAAGAAAAGTGGCTTTGTCAGACTTAATAAGCAATAGTATGTTATACCCAAAATAATATGCACAGCATACTTTTAAGGGTAATTTTGCCTATACTAGTTTTTTGCCTAAGTGCCTATTTTAGATCTAACTTCTCACAAGATGCAAGGCTACTGTAATAAAACCCAATCTCAGAAAAGAATGATAATAAAAATTAAAATATTTAGTAGTTATAAAATGTAAAAATGCTTCAAATTTCTTTAATATCAGAAAAATATGTAGAAATATTTCCATTTATATTGTTAAACTAAAAACAGTCCCTTAAAATGTTACCCCAAAACTCTTCAAAAACAGCCAAATTTTACCCTATGTTATTAATTCAATACTACTACAAACTACTTTTAAAGATTCTAAAAATGGCCCCAGGAAGAGTTTTCAACATTTCTTTTAAAAGTTTATTAATTCAAGAGTTTGTTTCCGTATCTTATTTGTTGTTGTTGTTGTTATTTTTCTGTATCTTATTAATACAACACTCCTATTTAAATGGGAAGGAAAAATGAAAGAAAAGTGCTATACTTACAGCTGATCCAAGATGAGGTGGTTTATCAACGGGTTTTACCACATTTTGTCTTTGTGTAGAATCAAGAAAGACATCATCCCAGTATCCTTTTTCAATTAATTCCTTGAAAATAAATTTGAATTCATGATTATCAAAATAATCTCAAGTTAATTATGTAACAAATAAATGTGTTTATATTTCAGAAAATAAGTTAATATTTTGGGGGAGAGAATGCATTACCTTTTTAATTTTGGAAAGTTCAGTTCCTGCTTGCTTATTTCCAGGTTCCAGAAGTAAAACAGTTTCAAAGTCTAAAGAGAATTTTGAAAAAATATAATAAAATAGTAAAAATACTTTATGGAGTTTAAGATATGACATAATCAGTTAGTAACCCCATCTTTATTTCAAGAAGTTTTACGCAGGATGCTAGGAAACAAGTGAGCGATAATGAATGCTAACATTTACTGAGTAGTTCCTATTCTAGTTGTTTTATATGATCCTCAGTACAACCCTCCTTTACAGATGACTCAATACTGAGGCCTAGAGGTTATGCAATTTACCAAAGCTCACACTGTTAACAAATGAGAGTAATTTGCCAAATATAAGGCAGACTCTAAGAGAATAGAAGATTAGCTCATCCTGGATATAGACAGAAATCTAGGCATCATTCTGGGCATTTCCTCCCCCATCCCCCACGCTTTTATCCAATAGTATGATAATGTTTAATTTACCAGCTGTCTGAGGAATATTCCACCAGCTCTCTAGGGAAAAAAGCCCCAGTGTGTAATGTTTGCTGATTTCCACAGTGTAAATAACACAATGGCTGATTTTACACTATTAATATGATGTCACTAAATGCAGAGTTGGGAAGAGATGTGCAGAACTGGCTTCCCCAAGTTCATGCAAGCCAACTCCAGACACCATTGCTGTATCTCTAAAACACGGCTTAAATTCACTAACTTCTCTCCATCTTTATCATAATCACTCTGGTTCAAATCACATTACCTTTCATCCAGTTACTACAATCACATTCTAACTGGTTCCGTATCCCCACCACTCTCTAGACCTAACCCCTCCAAAACCATTCTTAACACTGCAGCCAAGATGATCTCTGAAAAAGGTAAATCAAATAGTGATGAAAGAAAAAGGAAAAGAAATTCCTTAATAAAAACCAAACTCCTTAAAATGGTGTGAACATTTATTATATGAACAGAACCTCCAATTCCTACGGAAAATTGCCCTACCTCCAAATTCACGTGGTTCTACCAATCACAGTACCCTGCCATTCCATCCACAAGGGTGGACATATGATCTAGGCCTGACCAATCAAGAGTTTTCCATTCTCTGGCCACGAGGTGACTGGCTCAGAAAAGGGAAGATGATATTCTCAAGTCAAGCTAACCAGAGACCTTCCCTAAGATTTTATATAAGAAAAAGTAGGAAAGGAAAGAAGCTCTCTTCTCCCTTGAATCACCAAGCCTTAAAACTACAACCCAAAGACCCCAGTGAAAATGCCTCCCCCACCCTCCCATGGAGGATACTAAGAGAATAACACCAACAACTAACAGAAGTCAAGATGAGAGACAAGGAAACAGAGAGAAGTCTGACACTAAGTGAGTTCTGTTCTGGGATCCAGACTATCTGAAGGACGGCTCTAATCCTAGCTATTCAAGATTTGGTTAAGGGAATTAATAAATACCCCCTTTGTTTAATCTATCTTGAGTGTGTTTCTATCAATGACAATCAGAAATGACTGCTTGAATAACATACATAACAAATAAAGGCCACATAATCTGGTCCCTGCCCACCTCTTCACCTTCATCTCTTACATTGTCTGCCTCACATATCATTATGATCCCACCACAGTGGCTTTTTTCAATCTCTTAACCATGCAAAACTCTTTTGCACCTCAGATCTTTCTTAACCCTGAGAAAATCTGATTAAATATCACCTCTTCAGAGATGCCTTCATCTCTCAATCTAAAGTAAAATATTCTCTCCCAACCACAATCTATTTTATAACAGCTATTTTTTTTTCATTTTTTCCCTCTAGCACTCCTGCAATTATTCAATTAGAAATATATACATATATAAGAAAAAATATGAAAAATATATAAAGTAAAAGAATATATAAAAAATTAGTTTTTGTCTGTTTTCTACACTGATTGAAAGCTGTATAAGGGTTGAAACCACTTATGTTTTGTTCATTACTATATAACTAGTACAAAACACAGAACCTAACACTAAGTAGGCATTCAACAAATACTGGTATAATGAAGGAAGAGTCCACCCAAGTTTTACAGCAGATTAGACATAGCTAAAAAAGAAACAGTAAACTGAAAGACAGGTCAGAAGAAACTATCTAGAATATAGCATCAGAAAGCAAAAGGTGGAAAATACAGAAGAAAAATTAAACACAGAGGATACAGTGAGATGATCTAGTATATAATTAACACATGTCCCAAGAGGAGGAGAGAAAGGACCAGAAGCAAATCTGTGAAGAAATTAGGTAAGAAGTTTCAAGAACTGCCGAAAAACATTAATTTACGAAGCCCATGATAAATATAAATTAAAAAATTCACACCTAGATACATTCTAAGAAAAAAAAAAAAACTGAAGAAAATTAAAGACAACAAGAAAACCTTAAAAGGAACCAGAAAGAAAAAAAAAGATTGCCTTCAAAGGACTGACAAACTTTTAGTTGATATCTCCACAACAACAGAGACGCCAGAAGCTCTTCATCCTACCTGGAATGTGAAATGATGGATGGAATGTCAAAAGACATATTAGACAACTGAGAATGGAAACCTCCCACTAGAGATGTTGGAGGAGAAAGAAAGAAGGACCCAGGCTCTATGATGACTTCATGGAGCTGACATATGATTTTTAGAATGCCTACCTTTCCAACTTTTTTACAAAAGAGAATAAACTTTGGGTGTCTAAGCCACTATTGTTTGGATCTCTCTTTTGGATCACAGCTATATATAACTCTTCATTGATACAAGTAGTTTCCTTAAGAAAATGAAAAAATTAAATCTAAACTGAGACACTCCCCACCACCAACCTAATTACAGCCACAAAGGGAAGTCTTTACCATTATAGCTTCATTCCTTTATCTTTTTTTTTTTTTTTTTTTTTTTTAATTCTTTAAAAGCTACTTAGATTACTTAAATGTTACACAAAAAATACAGGGATTCCCATATGTCCCACTTTCCACACCTCCCACAACCTCCCACCTAAACATTTTTCATTAGTGTGGCACATTCATTGCAATTGATAAACACATCCTGGGGCTTGTCATTAAGCATGGACCATAGTTCACATTGTAGTCTACACTCTACCCCCCACAGTTCTGCATGTTATGTAATGATATAAAATGGCCTATATCTGTCATTGCAATGTCACTCAGGACGATTCCCAAGTCCCAAAAAAAGCCCCTGTATTACAACTGTTTTCCCCTCTCCCTATCCCCAGAGACTCCAGTGGTCACTGGCTCCACATCAATGTTGTAATTTCTTCCACTGCTAGAATCACAATGTGTCTACAGTAGAATACCAGTAAGTTCACTCTAGTCCATATCTCTTCCCCCAATCCTGAGGATTCTGGGATGGTGATGTCTACTCCACCTCCAATCGAAAGGGGGCTTATATCCCATGGGAAAGATGGATGGCACTATCTTGCCTGCAGGAGCAGACTCCCTCTGTTTCCTGGGATGGCCGTTGTCCATCATCATCTCCCCACCAGTTGTCCTGTGTGAGTCCAATGAGCTGTAGAGTAGGAATTGCAGCTCCACTGAGGTTCCAGGCCCAGCTGGCACATGGACAGCCCAAAGACTCAAGTCTCTGGACGTACACCTACAAACTCCAGCACCAAGAATGGGTTTAAATAGAAGGGACAGGGAAGCGGCTGTGGCTCAATCAGTAGGGCTCCCGTTTACCATACGGGAGGCCCCAGGTTCGGTTCCCAGGGCCTCCTGGTGAAGGCAAGCCCGCCCGCACGGCGTGGTTAGCTGACCCAGCGAGCACAAGCAGCAAGGCGGGGATAAATGAATAAATAAATAAAATCTTTAAAAAAATAAAAAAAATAAATAGAAGGGACAGATGAGACATGTGCAGGGAAGACATAATTGAGTCCAACTCAGTCACTCTTAGGAGCACAAACTCCAAAGTAGGGCCCACTGGCAAGGCACCAAACTCCGGAGCTATCTGCACTGACCATAGGACCTGGGTATCCCAGAGCCCTCAGGAGTCCCACTATTTGGGGTGGTGTCCACTTTGGTGTTCTATGAGATACTGCTGAGATGTGCATAGGCGTTACCTCTGGGATGACCTCCTAACTCACTTTGAAGTCTCCTAGCCATATAAACTCATTTGTCTTTACCCTTTCCCCCTTTTATTCAAGGTCTTTTTCCAGTTGCATTGCTAGTTGGTGGTTGGTAGCAAATCCCTAGGTCACAGGGAGACTCATCCCCGGGAGTCATGTCCCATGCTGGGAGGAAGGTAATGCATTCATATGCTGAGTTTGGCTTAGAGAGAGGCCACATCCGAGCAAAAAGGAGGCTCTCAGGAGGCAACTCTTAGGCACCCAATAACGATAGGCTAAGTTTCAATCTCAAGGGCAAAGACTCATAAGGTTAGTCATCAATATCAAGGGCCCATCAGTGGATCATCCTCCTTCGCCAGTCACTGCCTCTGCACTTGGGGGACTGTTGCTGCTCCCTTAAAGAATGTGGCAGAACTCTCCAGGATGGGAATTCAGTATTCTCTCATTTACTGTGGGAGTCTCCATCCACTGTGACAATGTCCTGTGAACATTTGAACATTTTTATATACCTTTTATGTATGCTTAGGTGAACTTCCTCCCATGCAACCCCCGTCCCTCATACCCCACACCAACGGTCCTCCCTCATCCTGGTTGTAACCCTTCTATGATCCAAAGCTTCTTCAAAGATGAAGCCATTACAATAGCCGAATACAACAAATAGGAAAATGAAATAATAATGATAAGATTAAATGAGATAAAATACATAAAAATTATAAAAAACTAAAAATAAAATAAAGATTGGGATATTTAAAAAATGAAAAATATTTTTAAAAACAATTTTTTCTGACATTTTGCCTTTCATCACTGTAATATCTGATGTCCTGTCTATACCGTGGCACCTTTCCGCACTCATTCCCCAGTATCTCACTATTTTTCATTTTGTTTTCAAAGAAGTTTTAGATCACAGCAAAGTCACACACAGAATACAAGAGACTCTCATATACCCAACATCTTCCCCCGTTCTCCCCCCCATATTAATACTTTTTACATGTGTATGGTAGCTTTATTATAACTGATATACAAACAGTGAAATATAGCTACTAAACATGGTCAATGGTTTACACTATGGTTTACACTTTAGACCGTACACTTTTACAAATCTGATATTATCATGTACTGTGTCCATCACTGTGAGATCATGCAGAACAATTCCACTGACCACTAAATATCCCATTTGATCCATTCTATTCCTCCCTTCCCATCCCCCCAGGGCCCACGGCAACCCCTTGACTTGACTTGTTGGATGACAGGATTCATAGTTAGATACAACAAGACTGAGGTCTTGACACACTGGTCTGTCCTCCCCTATTAGGAACCGCCCTTGCTCTAGAGAGACTCCCACCTGTCTATTTCTGCACAAATCGGTCCTCCCAAGGATGGGAGTCCAACTCCTTCCTGCTCATTATGTGGGTATCCACCCACTGATACAACATATTATGACAAAATGATCACTCACACACTCCCTAGAAGCCTGCTCCAGGTGTGCCCTGTCCCAAATGCCCCCCGCATTCAACATCCTAAACCAGTAACCCTTCCTTGTCATATTGCCATAAGAACATTCCCAACGTTGTACTTTCAACCACATACCCGCAAATCCCCAGTGTTCGCCTGGTCCCTCTTTCAACTTCCCCCCCCCAGTACCCTGGACCTTTTAACCCACCCTTTCCAATCTACCCACCTGTCAACCCTGCACCACTCAACCCAATATCATCACTACCCTCCTGTCCTATCCCTTCAATACGCAACTACACTCTTTCACCTTACCATAGTTATGTCCACGTAAGTGATAGCTTACAATCTTCTTCTCTATTTCTTGTAAACCTATCTTCCAGACAATAGCTCTCTGAGACTGCTCAATTTCCTTAATTCATATCAGTGAGGTCATATACTGTTCATTCTTCAATGCCTGGCTTGCTTCACTCAACATAAGGTCTTCAAGATTCATCCATGTTATCCTGTGTGTTAGCATTTTATTCCTTCTTACAGATGAGTAATATTACATTGCATATATATACCACATTTTGTTTATCCATTCATCTGTTGATGGGCACCTGGGTTGATTCCAACTTTTGTCAATAGTGAATAATGCCACTATGAACACTGGTGTGCATATATCTGTTCATGTCTTTGCTTTCAAATCTTCTGGGTATATATTTAGCAGTGGAATTGCTAGATCATATGGAAGTTCTATAGTTAGTTTTTTGAGGAATCGCCAAACTGTCTTCCACAATGGCTGGACCATTCTACATTCCCACCAGCAGTGGATGAGGGTTCCCATTCCTCCACATCCTCTCTAACACTTATAGTCTGCTATTTTTTAAATAGCCACCATTCTAATGGGTTTAAGATGGTAACTCATTGTAGTTTTGATTTGCATTTCCCTAACAGCCAGCAATGTTGAACATCTTTTCATGTGCTTTTTAGCCATTTGTATTTCTTCCTTGGAGAAGTGTCTTTTCAGGTCACTTGCCCATTTTTTAAATGGGTTGTCTTTTTATGATCGAGGTATAGGATTTCTTTACATATGCAGGGAAACAAATGAAGTGAGCCCTAGGGTCTTTGCGACTTTCAGTCTGGAGAAATAGCCCAGTCTTCTTGGGGAGGGGAGCACCCAAACAGAGCTCAGTAGTCTTGCTGAGCTGAGAATTCTGAGAAGGGTGGGGAGAAGAAAACTGAGGTGGCAGAAATTTGTACAACAGAGTAATGAAAGAAAAAAAGAGCTACACAGAGAAATAATTCAAGAAATGTGCTTAGGGCTCCCCTTGAGTCTGGCTGAATTCTAAATTACGTATGTATAGAATGAGACTCCACAAGTCCAGGCATAGAAATACTATTGGAGAGATGTAAGCTGTACAATTCCCAGAGTTCACACAGATCTAGAAGATGGTTCAACTTTCCACCAGCCAGAGCAGAGAGACATTGCTAAATATGGGGCACTCAGCAGAGGACAACAGAAGGCTCAAACCTTAGAAGAGGGCCCAAACTAGCCTTAAAGAAAAGGTTACTCTGGACCTACTCTAATAGTTTAAAAAATAAGCCTCAAAGTACCAAGTTGATATGCAAGTAACTTAATTGCCTGACAAAACAAAAATCAACATTCATTACAGACAACAAAATGCAGCTATTGATAATGTCCACAATCCAATGAAAAATTACAGGACATGTCAAGAAGCAGGAAAATGTGACCCACAATAAGGATAAAATTCAGGCAATAGAAAAAGACTCAAATAACAGAAATGATTGGAATTAGCAGAAAAGAACATTAAAAACTCTATGTTAAATATGTCCAAAGAGTTAAGGAAAAGCATGACCATAATAAGAAATGGAAGACAGAAGAACCAAATGGGACTTTCAGAACTGAAAAATCATTTTTGACATAAAAAATTCACTGGATAGGCTAATAGCATTAGCCACTGCAGAAGAAAAGGTTAGTGTACTTAAAGGTATTACAGTAGAAAATGTCCAAAATGAATCACAGAAAAGGACTAAAAAATAAAATAACAGAATTTCAATGATCTATTGATAATATCAAGTGGTCTAGCATACATGTAATAAGAGTCCCAGAAGGAGGGAAAGTACTGAAAAAAAATATTTTAAGATGTAATAGTCAAAAAACTTTCCAATGGGATAGAAACTCCAAACGTCACAAATCTAAGGATGAACTATAAGCCCAAAATAACCAATTAAGAACACAAAGAAAACCGTATCAAGATAAAACAGAGAAGCAGATCTGGCTCAAGCAGCTGAGTGCCTGTTTCCACATGGGAGGTCCTAGAATTGGTTCCTGGTGCCCCCTAAAAACAAAAAAGCAAACAAAAAGCAAACAAATGAGAGGGCCAACTTAGGGGAGCCAATGTGGGTCAGTGGTTGAGCACCGGCTTCTAACATATGAGGTCACAGGCTCATTCCCCAGCCCCAGTACCTAAAAAAAAGCCCAAATTGCTGAAACATCAGTGAGAAAGAGAAAATCTTAAAAGCAACCAGAGAAAAAAGACACATTAAATACGGGGGAACAAAAATGAGAATGAGTACTAATTTTTCATTAGGAAACATTAAAGACAAAAGAGAACATTTTTAAAGGGCTGAAAGAAAAAAATGTCAACTTAGACATCTAAATTTAGTGAAAATATCCTTCAAAAGTGAAGGCAAAATAATATATATATATATATTTTTTTTACCAGGAGGTACCGGGAATCGAACCCCAGTCTCTCCATATGGTAGACAGACGCTAAACCCTTTGAGCCACATCCGTTTCCCTAAATATATATTTTTAGACAAACAAAAGTTGAAAGAAATTTTGTCACTGGTAGGCCTGCACCACAGGGACTATATTCAAGGACATCTTACTGAAAGAAAATGATACCAAATGGAAACTCAGATCTATATGAAGGAATGAGAAGCACCAAAAGTGGTAAATACGTGAATAATAAAGACTTTATTTCTTATTTTTTTAAATGGCTCTAAAAGAAAATTATCTTTAAGATTTATATTATTTATTTATTCCCCCTACCCCTTGTTTTCATGCTTGCTGTCTGCTCTCTGTGTCCATTCGCTGTATGCTTTCTGTGTCTGCTTCTCTTCTCGTCTTCTCTTTTAGGAGGTACCGGGAACCAATCCTGGGACCTCCAGTGTGGGAGAGAGGCACTCAGCTCCTTAGTTTGTTTTGTCTCTCTTTATCTCTCCTCTTTTGTCTCTTTTTGTCACAGTGGCTCTCTGCACAGGCCAGCTCTCCATGTGGGCCAGCTTGCCTTCAACAGAAGCCCTGGGAAATGAACCCAGGACTTCCCATTTGGTAGACAGAAGCCCAATTGCTTGAGCCACATCTGCTTCCCATAATTAACTTTTAAAGGAAAAATAATAATACTATTATTATGGGGCTTATAACAAATGTAGAAATAAAATGTATGAAAACAACAGTACAAAGGACAAGTGGAGGAAATGGAATTATATTATTTTAAGTAATATACAAAGTATACCGTAAACCCCAGAGCAACCACTAAAAACAATAAAAGAGAGTTATGGCTAATATGCCAATAGAGATATAATGGAGTATTAAAAATAGTCAATCTAAGAGAAAGCAGGAAAAGAAAAAAATAACAAAGAACAGATGGAACAAATAGAAAATAAATTTTATGAGTGGCAGACTTAAATCCCACTATATCAATAAGTGCATTAATATAAATGGTCTAAACACCAAAAAAGCTAGAGGTGACCAAAACAAAAGAGAAGCCACTCAGAAGAAAGATAACAACCAGCAGTATTCAGGAAAAGAATTTTCCCTATAGCCCATACCCTCCAGACCGAAGAGAACAACCTTACTAGCCCATTTCTAGAGAGACAAAAATGTTAATATCTGGCAATAGTGACCTTAGAAGAGCAGACTTAATGATCTTAAATGGTAGCTAAAGGGGTCAGGTCCCTCACTAACACCAATACCCCAGTTCTCAGAACGAAAAACAAACTAAAATTTTAAAAAATGGCAATTTTTAATATTTCTTCTCTCATCAATCTATCTCCTGCTATTACATTGTGTCTAAGGTTGTAGTTAAGTGCATTAGGTAGAAGACCCAATAATCTAAATATCCCACCCTAAAAAATATTGGTAGAGCACTACTTGTTAAACAGCTAGATTTTCCTATGAATGGTCCGATGAGAAATACAGATTTAATGAATGCTAAAAAGAATACTGGCCTCTCCAGTCTTGATTTTTCTATTTTACAATCCAGAGTCCTGAATTATTTCCACATTCTAATAACCAACCCCTTTCTCCTCACATTAGTATTTTTACTATGTACTTTCTAGGGCAGGCTTATTGTGGCCACCTTCCATCTTTTTTTTTCCATAAACAAAATCTTAGGCAAAACTCCATATAAACAGGTAGCAGCAGTGTAGGGCATCCCTATAGGCCCTGCCCCCAGCAGCCCTAGGGTTCTAGAGAACAAAGGATTCTTGAACTACAAACTCACTTTCTTCTCTCAGCTATTAAGTTTATTTTCATCAAATAAAATAATACACAAAACACTATTTATCCCAAGTAGCTACATTCCTGAATCTCCCTAAGCAAATACTTTCTGGAGAACTCAGAAAAAGAAGTTAGTTTTTAAAATGCCTTCCTTCTCATGTCTTGATTATTCTTAAAGAGCTCTCATTTCTCCTTTGATGCCTTTACCAGCGTATAGTAAAGCTCAATATAATAGAACTTAACAAGGAAAAAAGAAATTTATCATTGATAAAAAATAATTTTGACCCTGGAGATTATTACCGTCATACATAAGATCAAGGTCAAATCAATACTTATACACAGACATGCAAGTAAATACAAAATTTTTTATAATTTCAGTTTTTTAAAATGAACTAAAGTTTTCCCTTCTCTATCTAATAATGTTCACAAGATTAATAAAAGTTATTTTAAAACTACTTAAGAAAAAGTATTTGAGCACTTGAGAAGCCCCAGCTACTTTGTGCTAATTAATTACTCTTATCTATTTATTAAAGCAATTTCCCTAAGAATCTAAGGTAATTTTTAAGCTTGATAAGTTGTTCTAGGCAAGAGCTGGAGAGACTTCATATGACCTCATATCCTTATTTTTACAAATAAGGAAATTAAGAACCAAAAAACTGAAATAATTTGCCCAAAGTTACACAGCCAGTCAAATGCTGATTCAAAACCAGAACTTGACCTTTGGCTTGAGTTAGAATGCATCTATAAATAAGGGGGTTTTGTTAATTTTCATTCCATATTTGCTCCATTTATATATGAAGGAGAGAGGAGAAGAGTGGGAAGATGAACAGTTAGGAAATCTCTTTACAATTTTTATCACTAAAATCAAACATCACCTTCAAAAAGTTCAAGGATGGTTCTAGATATACATGTAGCATAGAAATCATTATAGTTATGATAGATGCCTAATGACTACTATGCTGCTTTTGTGACACTTCTGACTTAAAATTGTTAGGGAAAAAAGATATGCAATGCCCATTATTCTCCCCAAAACAAAGCGATCCTGCAAAGTTCATTTATTCATTCAACACTTACTAAGTACTTAGTATATGCAAAACACTAAAAAAACTGATAAATACAGAGAATATAATAAATGACTGTATAAAGTAATAAGAGGCAATTAATTTTTATAGATGGCAAAAAGAGAAAGATACTACAAGCCAACAATAGACTGCTAAGTAATTCAAAAGAAACGAACAAAAATGGTCATGGCTATGGGAAATACCACAGGTTTATCAGATTATGATTAACAGGAGACACAATTCTATTGATTTAAAAAATAATTACTTGATTTCTGCCTCTGGCAATAGCAGACTAGCTTGTTTCAGATCAATCCTCCTGCCAAGAACATTTATACGAAAGATGAACAAAATTTAAATACATCTATCTATATCTATATCTATATCTATATCTATATCTATATCTATATCTATATCTATATCTTTATCTATATCTACATCTGCCTGAAGATTTCAAGGGGCTATCAAGGAGCAAGGACTTGAGATGCTAAGGTGATAGAAAGAAGGAAATCCCAGAGATGTGAGCCTGACTTTTGGAACCATTTTTCCTTTCAAGGCATTTGCCAGTTCAAAGTAGAAAATGAGAGAGCTTCCACTAGTCCCACAGGGTTAGGAGGTAAAAAAAACAGAGTTTAAAGCTTCTAAAGAGGAGGGGCCATGATAAATATCCAAGGATATCTGTTGGGTCCCAAACAGACTATACCCTTCAGGTAAGAGTTAAGAGTCCAGTATTCGAGACTGAATCCCAGCTTGAAACCAGTTCAATCCTTGATTTGATTTATTGATCTGCCCCTACTTTAACTGCTTTTCAGAAGCAAAAATAAATCTCTGGAACAAAATAAAAGAGCCTTTTAAAAAATGCAAAAATTTTTCACATACAATGTCTGGAATCCAATCAAAAATACTAGCCATGAAAAAAGCAAGAACTGACCAAAAACAAGAGGAGGGGGAAAAAAAGAACTGGTCATCAAAAGAGACACATGGGTGATCCAGATATTAGTATTTAAAACAACCGTGATGGGAAGCGGCTGTGGCTCAATCAGTAGGGCTCCCGTTTGCCATATGGGAGGCCCCGGGTTCGGTTCCCGGGGCCTCCTGGTGAAGGCAAGCCCGCCCGCACGGCGTGGTTAGCTGACCCAGCGAGCACAAGCAGCAAGGGGGGGATAAATGAATAAATAAATAAAATCTTTAAAAAAAAATAAAATAAAATAAAAAATAAATAAATAAAACAACCGTGATTAATAAGTTCAAGAAATTAGATGCCAAATTGGAAAGTATAAGCAGAGAACCAAACTCTATCAAAAAGAAACAACCAGAAATTCTAAAACTAAAAAATATAAGAAATGAAATTAACAACTCAGTATAGGCCACTGGAGGTTCTGAGGGTAGAGAGAAGGAAAAACAGGAGTAATTTGGGGGCATTTTCGGGACTTGGGAATTGTCCTGAATGACACTACAACGACAGATACAAACCATTACATATCTTGCCATAACCTACAGAACTGAGTGGCAGAGAATGTAAACTACAATGTAAACTATAATCCATGCTTAATGGCAATGCTCCAAAATGTGTCTTATCAATTGCAATGAATGTACCACACTAATGAAAGATGTTGCTAATGTGGGAAAATGTGGGAGGTATGGGAGCAAAGCAAATGGGAACCCCCTATATATTCTCTGTAACATTTATGTAATCTAAGTACTTAAAAAAAAAAAAAAAAAAGGAAAAAAAAAAAAAAAACTCGGTAGATTAACAGCAAATGAGACAGCTAGAGGAAAATCAATAAACTGGAATATCCAGACAACCCAATAAAACTTCTGAGAACCATACATAGAAATAATCTTAAAAGGAAACAAAGAAAAAAAAGATATATAATCTCTGAATGAGCAGCAATAAGACTGACAAGTCTTCTCAACATAAACAATGGATCCCAGAAGACAAAGGAATAATCATCTTCAAAATGCTAAAGAAAATAATTGCCATCCTGAATCCCATACCCATAGAAAATAATCTTCAATAATGAAGGAAAAATAAAAACATTCTCAGACTTTCAAAAACTGAGAGATTTCATCACCAACAGACCTCTACATCAAAGGAGTTTAGAAATAGAGAAAAAATCATAATGGAAATTATAAAATAAAATGAACTGACTGATAATGGAAAAAAAACTATCAAAACTCATGGCAGTGAAAACCAAACTTAGAGAGAAATTGTAGAATTTAAACACATATATCAGAAAAGAAGAAAAGCAGAAAACCAATTATCCAAGTACTGATCTCAAGAAGTTAGAAAAAAGTATTGCAAAGAAAGTTAAAGGAAGAAAATAAAGAGCAAAAATAAAACAGAAAACACAAACAAAAAAATCAGGTTGAAAAGATTAATAAAATTAATAATCCCTGAAAGACAGATCATGGGAAATTAAGAGAACAACCAAATAAACAGTATCAAGGATGAAAAGGGGCATCACTACAGATCTTACTTTATCCTCTATCTCCTAAATGCTAATTCCTTCCTTTTCCTGTCCTTTTCTTACTTGTTTTTCCTTCTTACCTATAACTCAAATTTTCCATTAATTCTGATTAGCAATTAGCCAGATTGTACTGTGTGCTATTAAAGTGAAGGATAATCAGGTCCACAACGGAGGCTGCATTCCTTCAAATGTGCAAATCTGCTCAAGATCTGAACTGTAGAAAGAAAACGTAATTTTTTAAGTTCTTATCTTTGAGTCATGGAAAAGCAATGCAAATTTCTGCTTCCATAACTTGGGAGTCTCATTAGGATGAGTGCCACTTGATATAAAAATTGTCTTACCTTGTTTGGCTTCATTTAGCTTTCCCAAAAATGTTCTTGCAGTTCCTCTTCTGGCAAAAGCTTTGGAATATGATCCATCTAATAAAATAGCTTGTGTGCAGTCTTTTTCAGCTTCTTCATATCTATTGAACATGTTAAAATTACCAAATAGAAAAATGCTGTTTATAGAAAAACTTCATATAAACTCAATTTCTAATTTTAAAAGCATGCATGTAATTTCAATTACTAACTCCCAAAAATATTTTTTATTTTTCGTTCTCACCAAACTCTTGGAATCATCTAGTACAGGGGAGAACATACCAGACTGAGGGAAACTCTGCAAAGTTTACTGAAGGATGGAATTAATGATGGTAAAATATGAGTAAAGCAGATAAAACAATACTGCTAGCAACCTAGCACCCCTCCAATCCTCGATTTGCACAGATGCTACATTAACAAACTGACATTAATAAAACCTCATAAACATTTACCCAAAGTATACGTCACCTAAGGAAACCAAATACCACAAAGTTTAGGTGAACGCACTATCTATGTGATAACATATTATCTGGCACTTTTCAGAAATTCTAACCAACCATGCAGTCTGTGATAAATTCAGACTGATTGGATAATGCTCAATGATAAGAAAAAGCTAAGAATAGCTAAAAACAAACAAAAAACTTGAGATCCCTCAATATACTAATATGACATTAATGAATTACTGCTAACTTACTAGGAGTGAAAATGGTATTATGATTATGTATAAAAATATTCTTTTCTGTTATAATGTCTGTGATTTGCCTTAAAATAACTCATAAAGGAAAAAAGCTGAAACAAAAATGACCCAAAAAAGATAAGCCTTGTTAAGACTAGATAATGGTTACATGTGGTTTATTGTACTTTTATGAAAACTTAAAAATTTTCATAATATTTTATAAGAAAACAATCTCTATGATTAAATTCTACCCACAAAACAAGACCTCAAATGAAGAAAATCAGAATTTCTAATGAACTTAAATACCCCTGATTTCTTTAATTACTTTTTCAGCAAGGGAGAAAGAAGAATGTGTATGTGTGTGCACATGTGTGTGCATATCCATGCCCCTACCAATATACTTTCTACTTGGCTGATTATACCATTCTTTCATTGAAAATACATGCACACTTTGTAGAACAAAAAGCCAGGGTCTTGCCTAACTGCAACCAGCTGTACTTTCCTAGAGGCTCCATGAATTTTCTCACTCCCAGGTCTTTAAACCTCCACTGGAATGCTCAGCCAGTTTTCTAATCTCACTAACTGATACTATTCCTTTATATCTCAGTTTGGTTTGAATTGCTTCAAGACACCTTCTACGAATTCCCCAACTTGGACTCAGTCTGCATGGGTGTTCTTCCCACCCTGTATTTCCACAGCATATGTCACTCACAGCATTATCACAGTGTATTTTAATAATTATGGGTCTCCTTTTTTGTTTCTCTAAACTTCAAGTTTCTTAGAAACAAGTTTCTTAGAAACAACAACTGCATATTTAATATTTTTACATTAATACCTGCCGTGTTGACTACTAGAGCATTTTAGATTTAATAAATGTTTGCTGAAAAAGTAAATCAGAAAACTTCCAAACATGCTAATTGAAAGAGAATTTAGAAGATAAATGTTTAGGGAGATATTTTATTTGTATATTCAAAAAAGTATGTTCTATAGTACACATTTGAAGAAAATCCAATAATTACACTAAAAATCTGAACTTTCCAAACAGGTTGAAGATAATTATTCTTTGATAGTGGACTCCACCAGAGTTCTTTAAAATCATAAATGTCCCTAAGCATGTCAAGTGTAAATTGGATTTAGAAAAATCCTATCTATAAACACCTTTTAGGTGACAGAAACAAACAAATCAAGAATAGAAATAATAAAGAGGGTTGGTGCAGAAATCACAATAATCCCTACCTAGCTCTTTGGCTCCTCTATCTTTTCTCCTAATTTTTCATTAGGCCCACTTGCCCTAGTTCTACTCCAGCACTAGTGTCAATCCCATTCCTACTCAGGATTAAGTAAACCCTCTGCTAACTCAAGACTTACTTTGATTCCAGTTCTAGCACCTATGATTCTGTTTTTCTTGTGACCAATTCTCAACCCCGATTCCCTAATCATACTGGGTTCTTTCCTTGTTATCTTGTCTCTAAATCCAAGCTCTAAGAATGAGACCCAGATTTGTTTTTAACTAATTCTAATTCTCTTCAAGAACTAGTGTCCTGCCCCCAAACTTGCGGCCCCATTTCTGGTATCTTACTACCTGTCCAGACCTTCTGACGCCAATCATCTACCAACCTACATTTCCACAGTTTGCCAGCTCACATTCTATCACAGTAACTCAAGCACATTTTGATGATCTCCCTGATGCCAACTACCCATCCCAGACTATCACTTTTAGAAACTATTTTCTAGATACCCTGCATGGCCTAAGTAGGTCATTTTTTTTTTCTTACCCCCTATTGCTAACTCCAACCTCACAGATGAGACTATTTTCCTGGGTCTCATCCTTCCTATTACCAATCAATCTCTTCAGCCCTAATGTGACATACAGTTTGTAAGAACTCGAGCTACAGGCTGGTTACCTAAACAGACCTTATTCAATTTTTAAAGTGCTCCTTTTTATATTCCTCATCTAGCCTGTAATATATGACAACCCTCTCCATGTAGTAGAGAAAATTTATTAAGGGTCAATCTAAAGGACACACTAGGAAGATACAAATAAGAGTCATATATTTCTTTCAATTTAAAATATACTCTGCTAACTTGCTATAATATACCCTACCAACTTAATTATCAACTAAAGCAATAAAACCAATTCAATAGGGGGCGGATATGGCTCAACTGGTTGGGCGTCCGTCTCCCATATGGAGGGACCTGGGTTCGACCCCCGGGACCTCCTGGTAAAATAAAAAAAATAAAAAAAATAAAAAAAAATAAAAAAAAACTAATTCAATAAATTAGAGTTGTCATAAGTATAGATGTAGTCTCTTACCTATTAGAAAGTACTATTCCTGGCATTAGTCAAACCTAGAAATCTAGGCCTTACAATTTTAAATCAATGAAAAATCCTTGAACAAGTAAAACTCAAGATTTTCATAAGCTAGCAAGAGATGCAATGATCTTTTCTCTGACTATTCAACAAAATAATATATCTCTAGTTATATCTATTAGCTTAAATGAGGTTAAATATACAACCAAAATTTACTTCTATAACAGAGGGTCTTTACCTGGGGCCCCTCAGGGGATCTTAAAACTTGATAGGAAAAATTTACATCCTTATTTTCACTAACCTGTAAATGAAATTCAGCTTTTCTTTCGATTATAAATGTAGGCAACAAACACAGTAGTAAAAGCAGTACCTATGACTTTGTCACCGATAAAAATCAGATATTTTCATATGACATTACAACTGTTGCTGATACCACAAAATATTATTTATGCTCATACTGTTTTGGAATTACAGTAGTACTTTACCTATCCCTATCAATAGATGCTCCTGTGACATAGCTGGCCAAGTATTGCGAAACTGTCCCTACTCATCATTCAGACATCAAAGAGTAAAGTCACATGTTCTCACACTGGTAACCTACTCACCTATGTTGCTTTCAGGTATTCCCTATCCACATTTGTTTTTGATCAAAACTGGGGAAGGAGATGTGTCAAAGGTGATTGTACTTTTTCAAGCCTTCACATTAATATGTCTTCAAAATTTTTTAGCTTCAACTTGCCTATATTCTGAATGTATTTTTTTGTTTTGTAGTGTTAATAAAAAATGACATACACTATTTTTTTTAATGTTCATATTTTCCTAACTATATTTCAATATAATTGTTTTCTTTTATAATCGTAGACAGTATAATAATGCATTTAAAAACATTATTTTGAGGTGTCACAAGTTTCACTATTTCACAAAACAGTATTTTGAGGTTCACTATTCACAAAACATTATTTTGAGGTTCACATGCCAAAGGAATCAATGACATCAAAAAAAGTTAAGAACCCCTATCAATAAGCAAGTTTGTTTTTTAAATTCAGTACTACTGTGTAAGGTATTATTAACAAGGGCTACAAAGAAGAATAAGCCACAGTTTCTGCCATTAAACATTTTTTTTTAGCTTTTTTTTTTTTTTTTTTTTTTTATTATGGGTAAAAATCAAAATTCTCACAATACATACAAACATTTGTAAAATGATATATAAATATATATGCATATATGTGTATTTGCTTACAAAAATGTTATTTATATATATATATATGCATATATTTTAAGAGGTGCTTAGATTACCCAAAACACTACACGGAACCCACTGGGATTCCCATGTTGCCCACCTCCCACACCTCCCTGCCATTAAACATTATCTTACTGATTATCTAACTTGCAGCCCCTGAGAGTACATCCAGAAACAGCTGGTTAATATCACAAGACCAAGTTTTAGCTGTATAATTAAACAATCAGCAGTTTCAATGACAGCAGTTTCCTTTTGTTTTATATATTTTCTATTCTTGTTTTATATATTAAGTATGTTTTTTATATATGAACATATATGTGTATGTGCTTATGTGTGTGTGTGTGTATATGTATATGTGTGTGTGTGAATATGTATATGTGCATATACATGTGTATATATACATAAAATACTTTCAGGTAAGACTTTGCCCAAAGACTTTTTTCTGAGGTTATAAGTAATTTTTAAATCACTGATCCAGATTAATATACAAAAGGCAATTACAGAAGTGTTAAATTGTATGATGCCAGACTATTAAAAATGGGAAAACGTTATTAACAAGAGCTAACATTTACTGAATATGTACCATGAGCCTGGTACTATGCTACACACATACAAACACACACACATACACACATACATACATACAATCTTATTTAACCTTAACTTAATGATCAAGAGTAAAAATATGAAATTTTAATTTATCATTTAGTTAATGTGCCACTTAATGGTAAATTACATTTTCATCCTGAAAAGCATTAAAATATAACCAATGCTTACTTCTGAATCTTCAAATAGGCCATTGCTCTATTTGCTGGAAGAAGGGCATAAGCGCCATCTGCTGCTATACCTCGAGTATAGCATTCAATTGCCCTTTCGTATTTCCCCTCTTTGAAAAATCCATTCCCCTATCATTTTGGAGAGAAGTACGAAAGAAGAATAAAAAAATATGAGAAATAATTTACTAAATTCAAATTTTAATAAACATTACAAGTATACTCAAATATTATATCAATAATAAAAGTATATTTTGATTGCTAAAAATCTAGTTCATGAGACATGTTTTAGAATCTGTTAGTTTGAGTTAACTGTTTTTCTTAATGGTATTACTCAATACACAGTATTACTTTGCAGCATCAACCACTGTTTTACTAACTGAATATTACAAAAAGCTTAAATTTAAAAACTCACTTTAATACACAAAGGCCTAAATAGCATACTAAGTTTTTAGTTATTTTAGAAACTGTACAAAAAATGTCACAAATCAAATAATTTTTGTGAAAAAGCACAGTACAAGAATTGCACAACCCACTCTGGTAATATTAATGTATCTAAACACAGGATAAATTTAAACGGTATTGGAGTGTGTATATTAGATTTCATTGTAACATGGCTCATTTATAATCAAGTCATATATATTACCCTCAATAATGATCCCATAAGTGTTTATTAGGAATCTCTGTTAGTCCATGAATGCTAAAAATATCTTAAATTGAATCTCCTCAACTCAGACATGATCCAGTGTGAACAAATTAAAAAAAAAAAAAATTATATAATATCAATTGTAATTTATTTGTTAAATTTATAACTAGCTAAAATATATTAAAAAATACTTTGTCTCCTAAACTTAAATATGTTTTTGTAATTGTTTTTAAAATTTACATATTAAGTCATTTAATACTCAAATTTTGAATGCATAGGCTCCAAAATTTCTAGTGTATTTAATTTCCAGTTACTACATATCTGGAGACTCAAGAATTTTAATGTAATAATAGAGATGGCAGAAACATAACTGATACACAGAAATGAAAAGCAAACACTCAGTAAAACATATATTAGAATTTGGATTACCAGATCTTTCTCTGAAATGGCCTGCTGCTTATGCTGTTGTTCTTCAATTTGTTTTTTCTCTCCTTCAGTTGACTTAATCATTGTGTCAGCTTCCTTTAGAGATGCATTTTCTTTGGATGCTAAAGCCTAGAAGACATAACAGTCAACTAAAATAAATCAAATAATGCAAGAGGCATGAATATTTGACTTTAAAATACTATTACTCAGAATTTGTGCCACATTTCAAATAGATAATTAAAATAACATTTTCTACTCTAATTCAAAGTCTACTTATTAAAGTAAAAAGCAAAAAAAGTATGTAACAAATTTAATGTGCATCTTACTCCAATTAAAATAAGTAGAGTCTACTAAAGGTTGCTGTTCATTAGTTATTCAATATATATTTATTGAATTCCTACAGGGGCCAAGCACTGGTCCAGGGGTTGTTTACAAACATAAAATAGGTAATTTAGACCAAATCACCAAATTCCTCAAATATTCAGTCATTATTGGACCTAACACAAAAAACAAAATCATACAAGATAATACACTTCACAATTATAATTAATATATTTACCAACAGATTTCATGTGTAAAAAGTAATGGAAATATTTAAAAGCAGATTTTCCCCAATCATTGTCACTTTTTTCTCAATGTTTCAATGGATGGCAAAAAGATTATAATTTTAATTTAAAGGCAAAGCAAAAGAAATATGTAATTGCTCAATATTATTCGACAGTCAGTTTTACATTTAGGTAATAAATTCGTTTTCACTGTTAAAAAAAAACAGTGCTAAGATAAAATCTTTATAAAAGACAGAGCAACTTTTAAATTACAAAATCAAAGAAATATATAAAAGTTCAGCACAGAAATCAGAGCACAACCCATAAGAGAAAAATCAGTGGGATTAAAAAAAAATAATTCCGTCATCTGGGAAACAAGTAAAGCAGCAGGAGTGCTAAAGGTCTCAGATTTTTATTATGTTCATCAATTAAGGATATTCAGACTACTCTAGAGTGCAAATTCTTTTAGTAAAACTCTGTAGTACGAAGAATTATAATTAGAAAAGCTCTATATTAAGTAATCAATGGTACAAAATCTATGTGAAAAGCTTTACTTTGCCAAATAAAGGCCACTTAATTTAAATAACCACAGTTTACCTGATTTATTTTCCTGAGTTCATTTGTTGCTTCAAAGTTACTTGGCTCCAGTTCTAATACTTTTTCATAATCTGAGTAAAGTAGAAGATAAAGAATATTTGAAAGATATATTTTTAAAACTGTACAAGGCAGAAATGGATGTAGCTTAAGTGGCTGGGCACTTGCTTCCCATGTATGAGGTCCCAGGTTTGATCCCCAGTACCTCCTAAAAACAAACAAGAAAACTAACTTTCACTGGGGAATAAATGTAGCTAGTGGTTGAGCTCCTGCTTCCCATGTACAAGGTCCTGGGTTCAATCCCCAGTACCTCCTTTTTAAAAAATCTGTTCAAGGGTTTGCTTGGGAAAAAAAAAATTTAACTGTGCAAAACAATAAAAACTTGCTATGTGTGACAAAGAGTCAACTGTTTTATAGGAAAATGAAGGGAGAGCTAAGAAATAGCAACATTAGTCTATCGGACTTTCTCCATTCTCCCTCAAGACAGAATCCTACCACTAACCACTCTTCTTCCATCAGCTCCAAGAATCACACTTGCTCTCTTAAGTTGTGCATCATAAAACCAATAGCAGGATCCTATTAAGTGTATCAGCTTTTTCATATTTAATTTATAATTCACAAACCTATTTTATGGGTTAATAAAATTCTGAGAATTTACAAATAAATAAGAACTCAAATAGCCAACAAGGTGCTTTAATTCATATTTTACAGAAAAGAAATTGAAAATCTGAAAAGATACACAATATTCTCCTAGTCACACAGCTAGTACATGGAAGAATGACAGTTTGAGTCAAGGTCTGATTAGTAGCAAATAATGTATTCTTCCCAAAATATCAAGATGCCTTTTGAATTGAAAAAAAAAAAAAAAGAATTTTGTTTAAATACAGACTGCTCTCTGAATTACCTAGTACTCTCTGTATAGTGTCTATTAAATTAAATTGTTAAAGAATTTTTTAGATAATGATAACCTTGAAAAAAGTAATACCTCTTCTGGCATCCTCTAATTTTTGCAAAGCAAATCGAGCAGCCCCTCGTCTGGTATAAGCCTTTGTATAACTCCTATTCAAGGCAATTGCTAAATTACAGTCAGACTCAGCAACAGCAAATCTGTAATTTAAAAAAATTAAAATAAAGTGAAGTTAATAAAAATCATTCACTGAATCAAAAATTCAAAATCTGTTTCTGAAATCCGTGAAAAAGGGATTCCCAACTGAAGGTGTTTCCCGCCTTTTATTTAGTTAAACCTACTAAAAACAATTTGTACTTTTGAAAAATAAAGTATATCTGATCTGACATTCTGTTGTATTTAACCCAATTCTTATTGCTAGACCAAAATCCTCCATATTTTTTAATTAAGACATTTTTTAGAATTGTAATTACATATATACAACATAAAATTTCCCATCTCAACCATTCCTAAACATAGAATTCAGTGGCATCAATTACATTCACCATCACCACCACTCATATCAAAACTTTCTATCACCCCCAAAGAGAAATCCTATACCCATTATGCATTAACTTCCTATTCTCCACATCTAATAACCTATAATCTACTTCCTGGCTCTATTAACTTGCATACTCTAGTTATTTCATATAAGTGGAATCATACAATCAACAATATGTCGAACATATTCATATGCTCATTTGTCATCTATATATATTCTTTGGTGAGGTTTCTGTTCATCTTCTATGTTGTCTTATTGTTGAGTTTTAAGAATTCTTTGTATATTGTGGATACAAGTCTTTTATCAGACATGAGTTTTGCAAATATTTTCTCCCAGTTTGTGATTTATCTTTAAACTCTCTTTAACAGTGTATTTTACAGAGAAGAAGTTTTTAATTTTAATGAAATCCAACTTATCAATTTTTTTCTTTCATGAATCGTGCTTTTGGTGTTGCAGCTAAAAAGTTACTACCAAATTCAAAGTCACCTAGACTTTCTCCTGTATTATCTTCTAGAAGGTTCATTTTACATGTAGGTCTATGGTCCATTTTGAGTTAATATTTGTGAAAGGTGTAAGATCCAAGGTCCATGCCTACGTTTTTTTTTTTTTTTTTTAACATCTAGATATCCAGTTGTTCCAGCACCATTTGTTGAAAAAGACTATCCTTTCTCCATTTAATTGCCGTTGCTCCTTTGTCAAAGACCAGGTGACAATATTTGTATGGATCTATTTCTGGGCTTTCTGTTCCATATTCCTTTTTTTGTAATTGAAATTTTGACTGAGGTAATTGTAGATTCACAGAAGTTTAAGAAATAATAAAGAGAGATCCTGTGTACACTTTATCCAATTTTCCCCAATAGAAACATTTTGGAAAACCCTGGTACAATATCATAACAAAGACATTGTCACTGATACAAACTACCAATCTTATTCAGATTTCCCCAGTTTTTCTGTGGAAAACTGTGTGTGTGTGTGTTTATGTATGCGCGTTTGTTTTGGGTTCCGTACATTTTATCACATGTGTAGGTTCATGTATCTACCACCACAGTCAAGATACTGCACTATTCCATACAAGAATCACTGACTTTGCCCTTTTATAGCCACCCCCACTACCCTTCCCAGCCCCGTCCCTGACCCTTGGCCTGTTCTCCATTCCTAAAATGTAATGAAATCATACAATATGTAATCTTTGGGGATCAACTTTTTTCACTCAGCATAATTCCTTGGAGATTCATCCAAGTGGTTTCATGTTATCAATGACCTATTCCTTCTTATTGCTGAGTAATATTCCGTATGTTTGTTTACCTACTGAATGACACCTGTGCTGTTTCCAGTTTTTGGCTAGTATGAATAAAGCTACTATGAAATGAATGTTCATGTACAGGTTTTTGTGTGAACATAAGTTTTCATGTCTCTGAGACATATGCCCAAGCATACAATTGCTAGGTCATATAACTACATGTTCAGTTTTATATCAAACTGCTAACCCATTTTCCAGAATAGTTCTATTATTTTATATTTCCCCCAGCAACGTATGAGTAATTCAGCTTCTCTGCATCCTTTCCAGCATTTGGTGTGTCACTATCTTTTTATTTTAGCCATTCTAATAGAGTGTTATCTCATGTGGTTTTTGTTTGTTTGTTT
The DNA here is from genome assembly GCA_026826555.1 of Tolypeutes matacus. Lineage (NCBI taxonomy): Eukaryota > Metazoa > Chordata > Mammalia > Cingulata > Chlamyphoridae > Tolypeutes > Tolypeutes matacus. The sequence continues at coordinate 7,522,321 of JAKSZT010054583.1, forward strand.
TTAAGGGAGTACCAGGGGATTGAACCTAGGACCTTGTATATGGGAAGCAGGTGCTCAATCAGTTGAGCTACATCCACACCCCTAATGTAGATTTAATGTGCATTTCTCTGATGGCTAGTGATGTTGAATATCTTTTCATGTGTTTGTCATGTCTATATCATCTTTAGTGAAATGTCTGTTCATGTCCATTTTCTAATTGGAAGGTTTGTTTAAGTGTTGAATACTGAGAATCCTTTATATATTCAAGTTACTAGCCCTTTGTCAGGTATGTGGCTTTCTCCCAGATTTTCTACCAGATCCTAGTTTGTCTTTTCATCCTCTCCACAGGCTTCCACAAAGCAAAAGTTTTTAATTTTGGTGAGGTCTAAATTATTAATTTCTCCTTCTATGGATCATGCTTTTGGTGTCAATTCTAAGAACTCTTTGCTTAGCCCAAGATCTCTAAGATTTTCTCCTATATTTTGTTCTACTGGTTTTACAGTTTTACATTTTACATATAAGTCCATGATCCATTCGAGTAGATTTTAATAAAGGTATGAGGTTTAGGCAGAGGTTCATTTTTTTGCCTATGGAAGTCCAATTGCTCCAGCATCATACAGGTTAGAGAGTATCTTTCCTCCATTGAATTGCTTTTGCACCTTTGTCAAAACTCAGTTGACGGGAAGCGGCTGTGGCTCAATCAGTGGGGCTCCCGTTTACCATATGGGAGGCCCCGGGTTCGGTTCCCGGGGCATCCTGGTGAAGGCAGGCCCGCCCGCACGGCGTGGTTGGCTGACCCAGCGAGCACAAGCAGCAAGGCGGGGATAAATGAATAAATAAATTTTAAAAATCTTAAAAAAAAAAAAAAACAATAACAAAAAAAAAACTCAGTTGGGCATATTTTTGTGGGTCTATTTCTGGGTTCTCTATTCTGTTCCACTCATTTGTGTTTCTCTCTCCACAAATGTCACAGTTTTGATAACTGTAGCTATACAGTAAGCTTTACTATTGGGTAGTGTTGTTTCCTCCTCCCCACTGCCCCACTTTATTCTTCTTTGTAAAGATTACTTTAACTATTCTAGGGCCTGTGTCTTCCCATATAAATATTAGAATAATTTGTCTATGAATATTAAAAACCTTCCTGGGATTTTGATAGGAACTGCATTAAACCTACAGGTCAATTTGGGGAGAATTCACATCTTTATTATGTTGGGTCTTTCAATCCATGAATATGGCATGTCTCTCATTTAGGTCTTCTTTGATTTCTTTCAATGCTATTTTGTTAACTTTCAGCATACAGGTGCTATATGTGTTTTATTAAGTGTATATCTAGTATTTCATTTTCTTTGGAGCAATTATAAATGATGGTATACTTTTTAACTTGTTTCCACAGGTTCATTGTTAGTATATAAAAATGTGATTGATTTTTGTGTGTTATCTTATCTCCTACAACCTTGCTGAACTTGCTTTTTAGTTCTGGAACTGTTTCTGTAGATTCCTTGGGATTTTTTACATAACCGTGTCATCTGCAAATAAACAATTTCTCTTCTTCCTTTCCAAGATGTATGGCGTTATTTCTTTTTCTTGTCTTACTGCAATGGGTAGAAGTTCCAATAATATGTTTTATAAGAGTGGTGAGACCAGTCATCTTGATCTCGCCTTGTCCCCACTTTTAAGGGAAAAATCATTGTTGTTTACCTTTCAGTATCATGTTTGCTGTAGATTTTCATAGCTGTATTTTATAAAGTTAACATAATTCCTCTCCATTCCTAACTTTTTGAGAGGTTTTTGGAGTTTTCTTTTTTTTTTTTTTTTTTTTTTTTAACCATGAATGGGTATTGGATTTTCTCAAATACTTTTTCTTTATTAACTGATATAATCATTTTATTTTTCTTCTTTTAGCTTGTTGATGTGATGGATTACAGTTCAGGGGTTCTTTCTAACAAGGGGTCCGTGAGCTTGAATTGAAATTCAAAAAAACATTATTCTTGTGGGGACATGTTGGTATGGGTATATTTATTAAATAATACACAGTACAGTACGGACTTAGTAAGGGGTCCATGGTTTTCACCTGAATGGCAAAAGGGTCCGTGGCACGAAAAAGGTTAAGAACTCCTGGAATTACACTGATTGATTTTCAAATGCTAAACCAACCTTACACATCCAGACTAAATCCCTCTTGGTTATTATGTATAATTCTTTTTATACAGTGTTGGATTTAGTTTGCTAATATTTTGTTGAAGATTTTGTGTCTAAATTCATTAAAGATACTGATCTATACTTTTATTTTTTACTGTCTGTTTTGGCATTGGGTAATATAGGCATCATAAAATAAGGTGCGACATGTTCCCATCCCTTCTGTTTTTTGGGAAAGACTATGTAAAACCAGTACTAATTCTGTTTCTAAACATTGGTTAGCATTCTCCAGTGAAACCACCTGGTGCTGGAAATTTCTCTTTGGGGAGTTTTATAATTACTAATTCAAATTATTTAATGGTTATAGGACTCTTCAAATTATCTATTTCATCCTGGTTGAATTTTGGTAGTTTTTCGTTTTCAAAGAATTGGACCATTTCTTCTAAGTTGTCAAATTTATGACCATAAAGTTGTTCACAGAATTATGTTATCTTTTAATGACTACAGTATTTGTAGTGATATCCCTATTTTATTCCTGATATTGGTAATTTTATCTTTTTTTATTTTTGTCAGTCATGCTAAATGCCCATCAATTTTACTGACTTTTTTCCAAAGAACCAGATTTGTTTCATGGATATTCTCTTTTTTTGTTTACATTTCTGCTCTCATCTTTATTACTTCCTTCCAAATCACTAGATTTGGGTTTATTTTGCACTTCTTTTTCTAGTTTCCTGACATAGCAACTTAGATTATTGATTTAAGACTTTTCCTCATTTCTAATGTAAGCATTTAGTGCTATAAATTTCCCTCTTAGCACTGTACTAACCACATCCCAAATATTTTAATCTGTTGTATTTTCATTTTCATTCAGTTCTATGTACTTTTTTTTTTAATTTCCTTTGACTTCTTTGACCCATGGATTATTTAGAAGTGTGTTTTTTCCCACGTTTACAGAGATTTTCCTGTTTTCTTTCCACAGGTGACTTCTAATTTGATTCCATTGTGGTCACACTATATTATTTTAATTCTTTTAAATTTGTTGAGGTTTGTTTTACGGCCCAGAATATAGTCTATCTTGGTGAATGTTCCGTTGATGCTTGAAAAAAAAAAAAGTGTTTTCTGCTACTGTTGGGTATACCAATGAGATTCTGATGGTTGATTGTGTTATTCAGATCTTCCATATCCTTGCTGATTTTCTGCCATATACTTCTATCAGTTGCTAAGAGGTGGGGTGTTATCCAACTATAACTATGGATGTCTATTTTTCCTTTCAATTCTATCAGTTTTTGTTTCATTTATTTTGAGGTTCAGTTGAGTGTCTTCCTGGTGGATTGACCCTTTTTTCATTATATACTATCCCTCTCTTTCTCTACGGATTTTCTTTGCTCTGAAGTCTTCTTCATCAGATGTTAACAACATCATTCTTGCTTCTTTTCTAAATTAATATTTTCATGTAACATCTTTTTCCATCCTTTTACTTACAACCTCCTATGTTGTTGAATTTAAAATAAGTTTCTTATAAAAAGCATATAGCGGGGTCATTTTCTTATCCATTCTGCTAAACTCTGTCTTTTGAATGGTGAATTTATGCCATTTGCATTTGAGGTAATTATTCATATCTTAGTGCTTAAGTATGCCATTTTACTATGTTTTGTTTCCTCTGATTATTGTTCCTGTTTTTCTTTTCTTGCTTTCCTGTGGGTTACATGAATATATTTTAGGATTCCATCTTGACTTATTTATAATGTTTGAGTATTTCTATTTGTATAGTTTTCATAGTGGTTGCTCTGGTTATTACAATACACATATGTGGCTTATAATATTTTACCACTTCAAGGTAAGTGTGGAAACCCACTTCATTCAGATATATATTCCCCACTTTTAAATATCATGGTCCTGTGTATTGGATGGTGTTAAAACTTTTGTTTCAACTACCAAATATGATTTATAAAACTCATGAGGAAAAGAATGTCTATTGTATGTATCCATATCTCTGTTTTTTTTTTTCTTTCTTCCTTACTGATACTCCAAGATTCTCTTAGGTTGAAAGAAAACTTTTTTCTCAGCTGGCTTAAAATATTCAATGAATCATGCTGTAAACAGATGTGCTGTCATCCAGGCTTTGTTGTTCTATTTATACAGCACGGGCAGAGTAGATTTAGCATAATTCTTAATGGCCCTAAGATTTCCTGAATGGTAAATGAGCAGCTTCAACGTAAAAGTCACCAGCTGCATTACCCACCAGCAAGAGAGTCACAGCCTGTCCTTTAAAGCTTTGAAACCAGACACTGACCTTTCTTCTCAAGCTATGAAAGTCCTAGATGGCATCTTCTTCCAATAATAAGGCTGTTTCATCTACACTGAAAATCTGTTGTTTCATGTAGCCACCTTCATTAGTTATCTTAGCTAGATCTTCTGGACAACTTGCTGCAACTGCTACATCAGCACTTGCTGCTTCACCTTGCACTTTTATGTTATGGAGAAGACTTCTTTCTTTAAACCTCATGAACCAACCTCTGCTAGCTTCAAACTTTCTTCTGCATTTCCTCACCTCTCTCAGCCTTCACAGAATTGAGGAGAGTTAGGGCCTTGCTCTGGATTAGGTTTTGGCTTGAGGGAATGTTGTGGTTGGTTTGATGTTTCATCCAAACCACTAAAACTTTCTCCATATCAGCAATATGGCCAATTCATTTTCTGACCATTCACGTGTTCACTAGAGTAGCACTTTTAATTTCCTTCAAGAACTTTTTCTTTGCATTCACAACATAGTTAAGTGGCTCAAGAGTCCTAGTTTTTGGACTATCTCAGTTTTCAACACGCTTTCCTTACTACACTTAATCATTTACAGCTTTTGACTTAAAAGTGAAAGATACACAACTCTTCCTTTCACTCTGACACTTAAGAGGCCATTGTAGGGTTATTAACTATCCTAATTTCAATATTGTTGTCTCAGGGAATAGGGAGGCCCAAGGAGAAAGAGAGAAATGGGGAACCACCTGTCGGTGGAGCAACCGGAACACTCACGATATTTATCAATTAAATTTGCAATCTTATAGGAGCATAGTTTCTTGGTGCCCCAAAATAATCATAATAGCAACATCAAAGATCACTGATCACAGATCACCAGAGCAGATATAATAATAATGAAAAAGTGTGAAATATTGCAAGAATTACCAAATTGTGACACAGAGACAAGAAGTGAGCATATGCTGTTGGAAAAATGATGCTGACAAACTTGCTCAATGCAGGATTGCCTTTAGTTTGTAAAAAAGATGCAATATCTGCAAAGTGTAATAAAACAATGTATGCCTATATATAATTTTTTTTTAATCATAGGGAGAATTACTTTCTAAACGTTTTTATCCACTTATTTTTTTCTTTTTGAATTAAGTTAAAGCACATCATTACTCAACTTTTAGAAGAGGAACACTTCAGTAAAGTGAGTTACTGGAGCATGGTTTGATAACCATATTGTTTAAAATAGTTAAAATAAAATAATTTAATAAAAGGAATAAGCATTAAGTATTTACAGTTTTTTTTTTTAAAGTATTACATTTTTAATCTTTCCCACACACTTTATCAACAAAGTTTTTTTTTTTTTTTTAGTCAGTCTTTGGGGAGCTGGTGTGGTTCAAGCCATTGAGCACCTGCTTCCCAAATGGGAAGATCCCGGGTTCAGTTCCCGGTGCCTCCTGAAAACAAAAAAACAAACAATAAGCAAAACAAATGAAAAAACCAACTCAGGGGACTGATGTGACTCAGTGATTGAGCGCTAGCTTCCCACACACGAGGTGCCGGGTTCAATCCCCAGTCCCGGTACCTTAAAAAAAAAAAAATTAGTCTTCATGTACACTTAAAACAGGGGTTCTTAACCAGGGGTCCATGGAAAGATTTCAGGGGGTCCGTGAGCTTGAATTGAAAAAAATTGACTTATTATCTTTAGTTTCTCTGACCTCTAACTGAAATCTAGCATTTCATTCACTTATGTATGTATGTAAAAACTTGCAGTAGTATTCTGTGGTTTTCACTTGACTGGCAAAGGGGTCTGTGGAACAAAAAAGTTTAAGAAACCCTGACATAAAACTTTCACACACATTATGGAAATTCCTTACTTTTTCAATCTATAGTATGCTGATGCTCTGTTTGTTGGTAACACAGGATTATATGGATCAGCATCCATGCCTTTGGTGTAGCATTCAATTGCTTCATCATATTTCTCTTGTTTGAAGTATGTATTGCCCTGAAAAAGCATATGAGTCAGTTATATGCTGGCACAGATTTAGAATTATTTTCTTTCAATATCATGCACCTCTTTCCAGCTCATTAGCTGTGTGATCAAGGCTAAGAAGAAAGAAAAGACAATAAAGTAAAATAGTCTTTCTGAAAGTGCTGAAATTCACCAAATAGTCATTGTTTTGGCACAAGCCAAGAGCTCTGGCAGAAAAGTGAGTAAAATAACTAGCATTACACTTTTTTATTGACAATATTAACCTAAAGAAATGTAAACAAAGGAAAACATCAAGATGAAATTTAATCTGAAAAGAGTTTCACTTCTATGAAAAGCAATATAGCTAAGCAATACAGCTGGTTTTATAATAATGAGGTAACCCTCAGGGAGAGGCTGAACATTCCAGATGTAACCAAAGATGAAGGGGTGGAATATAATATTCATGCCAAGAATCACTTACTGATTTCAAGTTACTTCAGTCCACTACTAGAAACCTTGGAAGAACTCCAAGCACTTTATATGTAAAGTCCAAGCACCTTGCATATAATTCATTTAATACTCATAACAACCCACTGAGGTTTAGTACTCTATATAATAATAATAATCTCATTTTACAGCTGAGAAAACTGAGGCACAGGCAGTACGAAAAACTTGCCTAAGGTCATACGATTTGAACCCAGGTAAGCCTGGTTCCAGAGGATGTATTCCTAACCATTATGCTATACTGCCTACTGACAGGGATAGAGCTGGTAACAACTTAAAAGTCTGAATACTCCCTGAACTGTGTTGAAAAAATCTTAGGAACCACATTCTATTCTACATATCCTGCTTACCTGAAGGAGCCTAAAGATAAAGAGTACCTTTTCTTTTAGAGCAAGAGCCTTTTGTGCATCTATATGAATTCCATCTTCTTCTGATTCTGATTCTTGAGACACAGAATCATGGGTACTGTCTTCTTTGTCAAGCTCATCAAGGATACTGTCCTGAAATCAAAAGTTGAAGAACAATATTCGTAATCTAAGACATACTTAAAAAAAAAAAAAAAGTACACTCAAATGGGCGTAGGTTGTTACATACAACCCAAGGACCCAAATGCCTATAAAAAGCAATCCAAATAACTTCTCATTGTTAAGATTACATCCAGAGAAAAAGGTACTCTTGTTTAGAAATCAAAACCTGAAACTGAAGGTGACAGAAACCACTTAAAGAATCTGACTTTGAACTTACACAGGAAGCGAAATGAACAGGTTCTACCCTAAAATCATATCTAAATCACAAACTATTAGCAATGAAGTATTAAGGCTTAATTCATGAGAAGTTTGTAAATAACCCTAAACTTATGTAATTAGCACCCAATAACAGAGAAAAGGTTTTTCCTAAAACATTCTTTCTCCCTTATTTTAAAACAACAAACACTGCTTCGAGAACACTATGAACTCCTGATCCTCACAACAACCTATGAAGGAGGTATAATTACTACATGTTTTTCATTTAAGGAAACAGAAACAGAGATCAGTTAGCTTACTTTCAACCACTCAGCTAGTAAGTGGCTGAGTCAGAATCTGAACCCAGGCAGACTGGTTCCTCCACAGAGCTCTTGTTTATCACTATATTTTCTAAAATACAGCTGAGTCCAACAAAGAAAAAATATAATGAGAAGTCCAGCAATTAACTGGTAATCTCTTTTGACTCACCCTTTTCATAGTAATAAATAATCTCATGGAACTAAACAGGATTTTTAAAAATCATGTCATTATTTTATCACATATGATTTTAAAAATGATTTTTAGTAAGATATTTTAAATCAGTAAGTATTGAAGAGTTTATGAAAGCGCACATAAACAAAATATTTAACCATACAAGTAGAATCTGTTTTTGCATTTAACAAGTGCCATACACTGTTTTAAAATATTTATGTAAGAAAAAGTAAATGTTTATAAATTTAAAAACAAAATGAAATCCATGTTTAGAGTTATTGCCCTGAAATTTAGCTCTGTGTTTTAGCATGAGAATCCTAGGAACACCACCAGCCTACCAACACTGAGGCCAAGACTGCACAACCCTACTCTACTGCAATGTGCAGAAAAATAATGGCAGCAGGATGCTAAAGCAGCTGCTTTGATCTGAACTAAAATGAAATAGTAAGTAAACACCACTGTCATACATAGATACACTAAGATGACAATGTCAACAATGTAGTACAACCATGATAGTAGTGTCCACACAAAACAGGAATTCAGTAAGTATCTGTTGAATAAGTAAGTAATATAGAAAGTATCTATATATGAAATCCGCTGAGGGATGACTTTTAGGAAAGAGCATTATAAAAAGATACTGACTTACTAAAAGGAACAGGCTATATAATAAAAAGTAAAGTTATAAAACTAAAAACAGATATATAATATGCAGTGGAGAAGAAATAAATTGTATGCTCCTCAAGTAGCATTTTCAACAGCAATTAATTCAAGACCCAAAATTATACTTCTCTTGCACTAGGACAATACTGAAGCAGATGGCAAACTAAATAAAAGTGCCAGCTCTCTCGAGTCAATTAGCCTTTGATTTCATTAAGAAAAATACAACTACTTGGAAAATTGTTTGACAGTATTTTCTAAAGCCAAACATACATATAAACTATGACCCAGCAATTCCCCTTCCAGGTGCTTATATCTACCAAAACACATGGACAAAGCTGTTTATAGCAGGTTTATTCATAATAACCAAAAACTGGAAGCAATTCAAATGTGTATCAATAGCAGAATGGATACAAAAATTGTGGTATAATCACAAAATGGAATTCCTGGCAGCACTGAAAAAGAACTACTGCTACTCACAATATGGATTAATCTCATAAACATAACGCTAGTGAAAGAAGCCAATCACAAAAGAGTATATCCTGTATGATCCATTTATATGAAATTCCCAAACTGGCAAAACTGATCGAAAGTGTTAAGAGATCAGAAAGTGGCTACCTTTGGGGGGCTATCAACTCAGAAGAAACTCATGGGATGCTGGAAATGTTCTATATCTTGATCTGGATGGTGATTTCAGAAGTGTATACACGAGTACCATTTCATCAAGCTGTACACTTAAGATCTATGGACTTTCGTTTATGTATGTTATACCTCGATAAAGATGTTAACATAATAAACATAAAAATCATAATAATGAGGGAGATCCAAGATGGAGGAGTAGAGAGAGGCAGGGTACACTCATCCTCCAGAAGTGGCAGGAAGACAGACAGAGTTGCCAGTGCAGGAGAAGCAGCAAGAGAGCAGCACAGGAGGTCCACGTGGGTGACCCCACCAGTCACAGGAGCAGTGGCGGGGGGAGCAGAATGGGAGTGGCATGGGAGACCCGGAAGGGTGGCCTTGCCAAACACGGGGAAGTAGTGTGGATGGCCCATGAGGGAGGTCTCACGAGGCGGAGGCGGGTGTGGGGGACAGCCAGATGGTGGTGCTTGGTTCCAGAGGCCAGGGGACCACGATACAATATCAAGGAAGGAATAGGACAGGGAGACTGAGCGAGGCTACCCCAGATGAACTGGCTCTTTAGAACTGGTCTACACTCCCTGTGTGGGTCCCTGGCCAGGTTTTGATCAGTTAAACATGGGCAATTCTAAAGTATTAGAATAAACTAAAACAAGTGCCAAAGAAGAGTCCCATCACATATTTAAGGTACTGAAAGAGAAAAACTGCCAGCCAAGAATTATGTATCCAGCAAAACTGTCACTCAAAAATGAGGAAGAAATTAAAATATTGACAGATAAACGGAAATTGAGATAATCTGTCAATAAGAGGCCTTCGTACAAGAAATACTATAAGGGAGTTGTGCAAGATGAAAGGAAAGACAGGTGAGAGAGGTTTGGAGAACTGTGTAGAAATGAAGATTATTACTAAGGGTAACTAAAAGGGTAAAAAGAGACAAAAATAAGATATGACATATAAAAGCCTAATGATAAATGGTTGAAGTACTGCCTTTGTAGTAATAATATTGAATGTTTTTTGCTTTTTTTAAAAAAAGATTTATTTATTTACTTTTATCCTTTTTTACCACCCCCGTCCCCCCACCCCCATTTTTGCTGTGTTTGTGTCCATTCACTGGGCAATTCTCTGTGTCTGTTTCCTGCCCTCTCTTCTCATTCTTTTCCTCCTGTCTTCACCAGGATTTGATCCTTGGAATCTCCAATGTGGGAGAGAGGCATCGTACCACCTGTGCCACCTTAGCTCCTGGTTTTTTGGCACATCTCATCTTGGCTCTCCCTTGTGTCACTCTCCTGTTATGTCATCATCTTGCTGCGGGGCCTGGCAGCACACTCACACACAGGGCCTGGCAGTACAATGTGAAGCCTGAATGGCACACCCGTGCAATCGGCCTTGGGGGCTCACCCACTCGCGGGGCCTTCATGGCTCACCCGCTTGCAGGGCCTGGTGGCAAACCTGCGCACAGGGCCTGGAGGTCCGCGTGCCTTCTATATTTTTCTGTCTTTTTTATTTTTACCAGGAGGTCCCAGGGATCGAACCCACGTCCCTCCATATGGGAGATGGATTCCCAACCATTTGAGCCACTTCCGCCCCCAATACTGAATGTTAATAGTTAACTCCTTTATTAAGGGACATAGACTGGCAGAATGGGTTATGGGTTAAAAAATACAATCCATCTATATGCTGTCTACAAGAGACTCACCTTAGACCCAAGGATACAAATAAGCTGAAAGTGAAAGCCTGGAAAATGATATTCCATGTAAACAGTAACGAAAAAAAGAGCTGGGATAGCGATATTAATATTGGACAAAATAGACTTTCAATGCAAAACTGTTATAAAAAACAAAGAAGGACACTATATATTAATAAAAGGGGCAATCTACCAAGAAGAAAGAACAATCATAAATATTAATGTACCTAACCTGGGTACCCCAAAATACATGAGGCAAACACTGGCAAAATTCAGGGTAGAAATAGATACCTCTACAATAATAGTGGGAGATCTCAATACACCATTCTCAGCAATAAACTTCTAGACAGAGAATCAATGAGGAAACAGATCTTGAAACATATGATAAATGAGCTGAACTAACAGACATATATAGAATATTGCACACCCAAAATAGCAGGATATACATTCTTCTCAAGTGTTCATGGATCATTTTTCAGGGTAGACAATGTGTTAGGTCACAGACGAAGTCTTAATGAATTTAGAAAGACTGAAATTATACAAAGCACTTTTTCTGATCACAACAGAAGGAAGTCAGAAATTAATAAGGGGCAAAGACCTGAAAATTCATAAATATATGGAAGTTAAACAACACACTTGGTGCATCAAAGAAGAAACTGCAAGAGAAATCAGTAAATATCTCAAGGCAAAAGAAAATGAGAACACAACATATCAAAACTTATGGGATGAAGCGAAAACAGTGCTGAAAGGGAAGTTTATAGCCCTAAATGTCTACATTAAAAAAAAAAAAAAGAGCTAAAATCAAAGACTTAACTACACACCTGGAGGAAGTAGAAAAAGAACAGAAAACTAATCGCAAAAGAAGCAGAAAGAAAGAATTTTTTTTTAAAATTAGAGCATAAATAAATGAAACTGAGAATAAAAAAATAGAGAAAATGAACAAAACCAAAGGCTGATTCTTTGAGAAGATTAATAAAATTGACAAACCCTTAGCCAGACTAACAAAGAAAAAAAGAGAGAAGATGCAAATAATATCAGAAATAAGAGAGAAGACATCACCACTGACCCCAAAGAAATAAAAAAGGATCATAAGATATGATGAACAACTGTATGCCAATAAGTTAGACAACTTAGATGAAATGGATATTCCTAGAAATCCACAGACAACCTACACTGACTCTAGAAGAAACCTACACTGACTCTAGAAGAAATAAAAGACCTCAATAGACCAATCACAAGAGACTGAATCAGTCATCAAAGCCTCCCAATAGGGTGCAGATGTAGCTTAGTGATTGGGTGCCTGCCTCCTATGTATGAGGTCCCAGGTTCAATCCCCGGTACCTCCTAAAAAAATAAGAAAAATAAAACCTCCCAATAAAGAAAAGCCCAATACCAGACAGCTTCACAGATGAATTCTACCAAGCATTCCAAAAAGAACTAATAATCATCCTGCTCGAAATATTCCAAAAAATTGAAAAAGAGGGAACATTACCTAACTCACTCTATGAAGCCAACATCACCTAATACCAAAGCCAGATAAAGATGCTAGAAGAAAAGAAAATTACAGACCAATCTCTAATGAATTTAGGTGCAAAAGTCTCAATAAAATATTGGCAAATAGAATACAACAACATATTAAATGAACTACACACCATGATCAAGTGAGGTTTTTTTTTTTGTTTTTTTTTTTAAAGATTTTATTTATTTATTCATTTATCCCCCCCTTGCTGCTTGTGCTCGCTGGGTCAGCTAACCATGCCATGCGGGCGGGCTTGCCTTCACCAGGAGGCCCCGGGAACCGAACCCGGGGCCTCCCATATGGTAAACGGGAGCCCCACTGATTGAGCCACAGCCGCTTCCCGATGATCAAGTGAGTTTTATCCCAGGTATGCAAAGGTGGCTCAACACACAAAAATCAATCAATGTAATATACCATATTAACAAACTGAAGGAGGAAAATCATATGATCATCTCTATCGATACAGAAAAGGCATTCCACAAAATCCAGCATCCTTTCTTGATAAAAACACTTCAAAAGATTGGAATAGAAGGAAAATTCCTCAACATGATAAAGGGTATATATGAAAAACCCACAACTAACATCAAACTCAATGGTGAAAGATTAAAAGCTTTCCCTCTAAGATCTGGAACAAGACAAGGATGCCCACTGTCACTACTGTTATTCAACATAGTACTGGAAGTTCTAGACAGAACAATAAGGCAAGAGAAAAGAAATAAAAGGCATAAAAATTAGAAAGGAAGTAAAACTTTCACTATTTGCAAACAACATTATCCTATATATATATAGTCTCATAAAATCTACAACAAAGCTACTAGAGTTAACAAATGAGTTCGGCAAAGTGGCAGGATGTAAGATCAATACACAAAAATCAGTAGTGTTTCTATATACTAGTAATGAGAATGTAAAGGTGATCTCGCTGCAACATCTGTCACCCCATTGGTCACCAGGTTGATTCGGCTGATCTAGCTGGCTAGGTGGGTGTCCCCTTCCTCCCTCACCACTCCATGTGCATCCCTCCCGAAGCTGCAGGCCCGGAGGTCCATTCTTTAGTCAAGGGTTGTGGCAGTTTGATATTATTTATGAATTCCAAAAAGAGATATTGATTATGTTTGCAAACTGGTCTATTCCTCTGGGCATGGTACCCTTTGATTATTAGATTCAACTGAGACTCCTTTGATTAAATTATGTTACGATTAGGACTTTGATCCAACCACATCATTAGGGCGACTCAGTTTGAGTCTCTGCCCCCTTTGTGGGCTATATAAATCGATGCTCAATCAAGGAGACAGAGATAAGCAGATACACTGAGAAGATACAAAGAGGAAGAGAGACAGCTCCACAGACATGGCAGAGGCCCCAGGAAGAGAATGAGCCACTCATCTGATAGTTTACAGCTGACCTTGTGAAGAGAACAGAGCAGCTGAGCCCAGAAAGAAACAAGCCCCAGGAAGAAAGACAGCCCTATGCCTGCCTACAGCTGAAATTGGAAGAAGTGGGACTCACGTAGCTTTCAGAGGGAAGAGGAAGGCTGAACCCTCATAGATGTCACCCACCATCTTGTTTCAACATGTGGCAACAGAGTTTGGTAAGGAAGTAACCTTGAGTTGGACTCTTTAGGACCTTGTATCTGTAAGCTTTTACTCCCAAATAAATACCCTTTATAAAAGTCAACAGATTTCTGTACTTTGCATCAGCACCCCTTTTGGCTGACAATACAAGGGTGAACCTCCAAACAAGCTCTATATACTAGTAATGTGCAATCTGAGGAGGAAATCAATTTAAAAATCCATTTACAATAGCAACTAAAAGAATCAAATATCAAGGAATAAATTTAACAGAGGATGTAAAGGACTTGTACACAGAAAACTACACAACATTGCTTAAAGAAATCAAAGCAGACCTAAATAAATGGAAGGACATTCCATGTTCATGGATTAGAAGACTAAAAATTGTTAAGCTGTCAATTCTACCCAATCTGACAGATTCAATGCAATCCCAATAAAAATTCTATCAGCCTTTTTTGAAGAAATGAAAAACCAAATTTATTTTGAAGGGTAAGGGGCCTTGAATAGTCAAAAAAAATCTTTAAAAAGAAGAATGAAGTTGGAGGACTCACACTACCTGACTTTAAAGCATATTACAAAGTACCCGGTACAAGGATAGACATATTAACCAATGAAATCAAATTGAGAGTTCAGAAATAGATCCACACATTTACAGCCAACTGATATTTGATAAGGCTGCCAAGTCCACTCAACAGGAACAGAATACTCTCTTCAACAAATGGGGTGGGGAGAACTGAATATACATATCCAAAAGAATGAAAGAGGACCCATATTTCACACCCTACGCAAAAATTAACTCAAAAAGCATTAAAGACCTAAATATAAGAACCAGGAACGTAAAACTTCTAGAAGAAAATGTAGGGAAGCATCTTCAAGATCTTGTGGTAGGCAACAGTTTCATATACTTTACAATCAAAGCACAAGCAATGAAAGAGAAAAATAGATAAATGAGACCTCCTCAGAATTAAAACTTTTGTGCTTCAAAGGAGTTTGTCAAGAAAGTGAAAAGGCAGCCTACTCAATGGGAGAAAATATTTGGAAGCCACATATCCGATAAGGTCTAATATCCAGCAGATATAAAGGAATCCTACAACTCAACTATTAAAAAACAAACAACCCATTAAAAAATGGGCAATGGGTCTTCCTGCCAGGCCTGGCTCGCTCGCTTGCAACTTGTCCAATCCTTCCAGCGGCTGCTCCTTTGACCCAAGCACATGTCCGTCACCAGCGTTCCTGTTTAGGGCTCGCCTTGCTCAGGGCCTTGGTCGACGCCAGTCACAGGGATTCTAGGCCCTGGGAAGCCAAGCTCCGGGAAGCGAGAAGCTGCTGCTATGGAGACAAAACCAAGGCCTGGACGCCTGCTCTGTACTGGACATGGAGTACACGACCAGCAACGGGCCAGGGACTTCTATGAGCATGCTCATCAGCATGTAAGAAGTCAGCAGCAGTCCTGAACACAGTACCTATATTCCCATGTGGATTCCTGGTACCAGAGGGAGCAGAGCAGACTTTCTTCTCAAAGAATTGTGGTTGGTTATTTTGACCTGTGTGGTGGCTCCTTGAAGGGCTCATGCAAAGAAGTTGCCTTTGTTTTACCTGACTCAGAACTCTTCCGAGATAGAAGTGGCTGCTTGAGAGGCATTTTTCAAAAATATTTAAAGGCAAATATATTAGCCACTGTCACCTGGGACAAGGAGTAACAGTTGAGGCAAACAGTAGGCAAACACCAAAAAGTCTGGGAAGAAAAGTTATGGATCTTAAAACTATGAAGAATAAGGGCTTTTAAAAGCTCCCCACTTACTTTTGTGAATCTAAAAGGCCATATGGCATACCAAGAGTAGGGCACAGGCTTAAAAAAGACCTGAGAAGGCTGTAAGTCCTCACCTTTGACTGACCTTCAGGTTCTGCACAAGCAGCAAGTAAAGGCTAAGGCACGGTTGTAAAGTGCCCAACTAAGTATCGAAGATGTGCCCAAACACACACACACAGCCCGCTGGCAAAGACCGGGAGGTTTTTTATTGTTGTTGCTCTTCTTTTTTAGTTCCAGGTCTTTTAAAGAAATTGTCAAATCACTAACTGATCACTAAGCTAACCAGACACTTCAGTGGCTACACAAAACAAAGAATATAGACTTTACAATATTAGTTCAGAAAAGTCAGTAAACAAATAGCCATCTCAACAGGCAGCAAAAACAAACTGAGGAGTGAAAAGAATCTGATTCCAGAGTTTACAAATTTGGAATATTCAGAAGGTCCAGTTTTCAACAAAGAATTATAAGGCAGGCAAATAAGAAAGCATGGGATATACATTGGGAAAAAAGAAAATAAAAATTCTCCCTGTGAAACCTCACGCATTAGAATCAGAATGGTATGTCTCTTATGCCATAATTGCAGATATGATCACAGAGCTAAAGGAAAGCTTGGGAAATGAGATAAAGGAACTCAGAGAATTGCTACATGAGTGTGACACAAAGTTAAAAGCTATGTTGAAATCAACCAAAGGAGGCCTGGTGGAGTTAAAACAAAGCATAACAAAAATAAAAATGTACCAGAGAGAATCAACAAATTTGAGCCAACAAAAAAACAAATGAACAAACCTAAATTTAGATCCACTGAAATTTACCCAATCTAAGAACAAAAAAAGACTGAAGAAAGTTGACATAGCCTAAGAAACTTATGGAACACCATCAGGCACACCAAAATACGTATAATAGGAGTCCCAGAAGGAGAAGAGAAAGGGGGCAGGGGTGAAAGACTATTTGAAGAAATAACAGTTGAAATTTTCCGAAATTTGATGGAAGACATGAATCTACACAACCAAGAAGCTCAACAAACTCCAAGTAGGTTAAACTCAAAGAGATCCACACCAAGACATATTATAACCAAACTGTCAAAAGTCAAAGATAAAGAGAGAATTCTTAAAGCAGCAAGAGAGAAGCCTCTTATTATGTACGAGACAATTAAGATTAACAGCTGATTACTCACCAGAAACCATGGAGGCCAGAAGACAGTGGAGTATGATATTCAAAACTTTGAAAAAAAAATAACTGTCAACGAAGAATAGTATATCCAGCAACACTATCCTTCAAATATGAAGAATTTAAGATACTCCAAAATCAGCAAAAAATTGAGAGAGTTTATTGCTGGTAAACCTGCACTCCAAGAAATGCTAAAGGAAATCCTTCAGCCTAAAGTGAAAGGACCCTAGTAATCTGAGTCCAAAGAAATAAAATACACTGGGAAAGTTAGTTAATACATAAATATAAAAATCAGATGTAAAATAAATTAGTAAAGTTAGCTACACATGTAATTATAAAAGTCAGTATTAATATATTTCTGGTCTGTGCTTTCAATGTCAGTAGATGCACAACATATACAGCTGTAATTTGTAACAATTAATAGGAGGGGTGAAAAATAAAAAATTTTTTTAAAGTTATAAAAAAATAAAAAAACAATAAAAGAAAAAAAATAGGAGGGGTGGGGAATGGATCCATACAGGTGCAGTTTTTGCATAACAGGCAGCAGTGGAGGAAATGAGCAACAAAAATATGACCTAGAAAGCAAATGGCAACCTAGCTCCTTATCAATAATTACATTGGATATAAGTCAGTTGAACTCTAATTAGAAGGCAGAATGGATTAAAGATACCATGAGTCAACTACTCCTGTGTACAAGAGACTCGCTTTAGCACCAAAGACACAAATGTGTTGAAAAGTAAAAGAATGAAAAAAGATATACCATGCCAAGTGAAAGAAAAATGAAGTAGCCATACTAATTTCAGACATGATAGATCTTAAGGCAAAAATTGCTGTAAGAGTGGAATGTGCTCTTCCTAAAGCAGTTGGTGTCAGAAGTGAGGTTGGATTTCCAGGAAGATGGCAGACTAGAAAGACATGGAACTCTCTTCTCAGGCAGAAAAATAGCTTGAGGACAGGCAGAAACAGCTAGGGAAAAAATCTTCTAGGGTTTAGGACATCAGGGGAAGACTAGACACTGCCCAGAGGAAAGAGTGGCAAAGGAAAAGAATCATGACCGCAAAACTGGGAGTTAAAAGCCACAGCTGCAAATGCCGGCAACTACCCCACACTATAGACCAGGGGTTCTTAATGAGAGGTCCATGAGCTTGAACTGAAATTCAAAAAAAACATTATTCTTGTGGAGACGTGTTGGTGCAGATGTGATATATTCATTAAATAATTCACAGTATAGTGTGGACTTAGTAAGGGGTCCGTGGTTTTCATCTGACTGGCAAAGGGGTCCATGGAACAAAAAATGTTAAGAATCCCTGCTATAGACATTTTTGAATTCTCAGGCCTTGGGGCTGGAGGCCACAGACAAAGGGGGCCCCAGGGACCCACCTTCCCAAGAAATGGGGAGAGAGGAATACAGCCTAAGGTTGACTCAGTTCTTGGCCCACAAATTTGGTCTACTGTGTCCCACGAGCCCTTCCAGGCCGGATGGGGCTGCACTATTGTTTGCCTTGGGAGGTGGCAAGGGACTAAAGAGATCTGACCATCTCAATCTCCCTCTCTACTGTCGGGGACTAGTTGCTGAGAATGCAGAGGGAAGTGGAATTACTTCCTATCCAGGAAAAGAGAAGGGGCTGCCAGCAAAGGCTGGAAAATTTCCCTTGAGAAAGTTTGAATTACGAGGCTCTTAGTCTCCCAGGCAGGGACCTCTATCACACTGATCCAGTCCATGTTGCAACTAACACACCCTGACCAGGCACTGAACTGAGAGGGATGCCAAAGAGTGTCATCTGCTGACAGAACAAAGAAATCCATGTGAGAAAATTAAAAGTAAATAAGTAAGAGAGGCTTTTTCCTGTCTCTCTCCCCAAGGTCCCAGGAATCTGGTCTCCAATCCATTACTGGGTTAGAGGCCTAGATCTGAGCAACTAACAGGGACCATCCTAAAGACCCAGAACAGGCTGAACCAAAAAAAAAAAAAAAACAACAGTAACACAAAACCTTACGCCACTAAAACCCTACAAGAGAGAGAAATGGAGCATCTGAGTAAACTACTACCCTATAACCATATGCCTAGACATTAGCAAAAAAGTTTAAGCCATACTAGGAAAACGGAAGAAATAGCCCAAGAAAAGGAATATATGAAAGCCCCAGATAAGACGCAGGATTTCAGACAACTAATCGATGAGATGCATACAAATTTCCAAAAGCAAATTAATGAATTGAAAGACAATATGGCTAGAGATAAAGGACATCAAAAAGACACTGAGAAGCACAAAGAATTTGAAAGCCTGAATAAAAAAGTAACAGAGGGAAGCAGATGTGGCTCAGGCTATTGAGCTCCCGCCTATGACATGGGAGGTCCAGATTCGGTTCCCATGCGTCCTAAAGAAGACGAGCAAGACAGCAAGCTGCCACAATAGAGCTCATGGAAATGAAAGACATGATAGATCATAAACACATTAGAGGCATACAACAGCAGACTCAAAATGATAGAAGAAAGAATAAGTGGTACAAGAACAGCTGAAATTGAAGAGAAAAGAACAGAGAGACAAAAGAAGGGAAAAAATTGAGCAGGGACTCAAGGAGCTGAATGTGAACACGAAATACACAACTTACCTGTCATGGGAGTTCCAGAAGGAGAAGAGAAGAGAAAAGGGGCACCCATTATTTGAGGAAATAATGGCTGAAAATTTCCCAACTCTCACGAAAGAAATGAATTTAAATGTCCAAGAAGCGCAGCATACCCCAATCAAAATAAATCTGAATAGACCTACTCTGAGGCACATACTACTCAGAATGTCAAATGTCAAAGAAAAGAGAAAATTCTGAGAGCAGCAAGGAGATGCAAACCATCACATACAAGTGAAACCCAGTAAGACTTAGTGCAGATTTCTCATCAGAAACCATACGGCGAGAAAACAGTAGTAAAATACAAGTAATATACTGAAAGAGAAAAACTGCCAGACAAGAATTCTTTAAAAAAAAAAAAAAAAAAAAAAGATTTATTTATTTATTTCCTCCCGTGTGTTGTTTTGCACTTGCTGTCTGCTCTCTGTGTCTGCTTGTCTTCTCTTCTCGTCTTCTCTTTAGGAGACACCAGGAACTGATCTTGGGACCTCCAATGTGGGAGAGAGGCACTCACTCAATCATTTGAGCCACATCAGCTCCCTGGTTTGTTGTGTCTCTCATTGTCTTTCCTCTGTCTCTTTTTGTTGTGCCAGCTCTCCATGAGGGCCAGCTCTCCGCACAGGTCAGCTCACCTTCACCAGGAGGCCCCAAAAAACAAACCCAGGACCTCCTATATGGTAGATGGAAGCCCAATTGCTTGAGTCACATCCACTTCCCAAGAATTCTTTATCCAGCAAAATTGTCCTTCAAATATGAAGGCGAGTTTAAAACATTCACAAACAGAAACTAAGAGAGTTCATAAAAAAGAATCTACCATTGCAGGAAATATTAAAGGAAGCCTTGCAGCCTGAAAGAAAAAGATAGGAGAGAGAGGATTGGAGGAGAGTACAGAAGAAATAGCAGAAAGAGTAACCAAAAGAGTAAAAAGATAGATGAAAATAAGATATATGAAAACCAAGGAATAAACTGGTGGAAGTAAATAATGCATTTACAGTAATAACATTGAATGTGAATGGATTAAACTCCCCATTCAAAAGATATAGGCTGAGGAGTACCGGCAAGATGGCGTTGGTGTAGGAGAGCGCACACTGCAAGCTCCCAGAGCAAGGCGGATTGGGGACGGGGTCCTGCCCGGGAGTCTGTGCTGTGCACGCGTGGAGTGAGAAGCTTGGGACATCTATCTGCGCGGATCGGCGGCGTGGACCGAACGGTGGAGATTCGTGAGTTTTGAGGCTGCCGGTGGAGGTTGGCACAGGCGGCTGAGCCCCGCGGTTAGGGAAAAAAAAAATAAAACGGCCATTTGGAGTGGCGGGCGGGGCGAAAAAGTTTTATTTTCTGGGGAGCTGCCTGCCTGGCGCCCCTTGGACCTTGTGTGAACAGAGCAAACAAGCTAGTCAGCACCCGGTGAACCGGAGGGGGGATTTTGGTCGGGGAACGCAGCTGATTTCCCTAGCCACCCAGGGATAAGACCCGGGCCGCTGTGGAGCCAAGAGGAAGGGACACTTCCCAAAGAAGGCAGGGTTTGGTTGGAAGACAGGGAAGGGTATTTTATATTTTTAGACATCGATCTGGCTGCCTGCACCGCCCCATAGCTTTGGGGAGCAGATAAGCCGACCTGAAGCAGCATTAGGCTGAGAGCAGACGCGAATCTGCACTCAAACTAATTTACTGAGCAGCCAGGTGACGCTGGAGCTCGGCGCCAGAAGGGGCGGAATCCGCCATCTTTAGCACTCCTCACTGACTAACATCAGAGTTTCAGCTAACCTGGGGAGTCCGGAAAGTGGAACGTGCTTGATTAATTTCCACGGGCCCAGCTAGGGTTCCTTCCGTAAGGGGGATGGTCTAGAAGAGGAATTATTTTGGGTCCTGCATTTGGCTAAAAAAA
>JAKSZT010054583.1:7565016-7593381 GCA_026826555.1 Tolypeutes matacus
TGGATTGGGGGAAGAACTATGGACTAGAGTGGACTTGATGGTATTCTCTTGCTCACATATGGTGATTCTTGCAATGCAAGAAATTATAACAATGAGGTGGAGCCAGTGGCCACTTGACAGTTTTTGGGTAGGGAGGGGATGAGCAGTTGAAATACAGGGGCTTCTTTGGGAGTTGGAGGTTGTCCTGAGTACTGTTGTGGCAATGGGTGTAGGCCATTTTAAATCAGCACACACCACTCAGAACTGAGTGGGAGAGAGTGTGGTCTACAGTGTGAACTGTGGTCTATGGTTGGTGGCAAGGCTCCAGGATGTATAAGTTCATTGAGGTTGGTGGGCCACACTATGGGAGATGTTTGTGTTGGATGTGGTGGGAGGTGTGGGAGGTGGGCAACATGGGAATCCCAGTGGGTTCTGTGTAATATTTTAGGTAATCTAAGCACCTCTTAAAATATATGTATATATAAAAAATAATAATAATAAAAAGAAAGATCCATGAAAAAAAAAAAAAAAAAAAAAAAAAGAGGAGGGAATGCTTCCTGACTTGTTCTCTGAAGACTATATTACCCTAATACCAAAGACAGCACAAGAAAGGAAAACTCTAGACCTGTATCCCTAGCAAGGACACATACAAAAATCCTCAACAAAATGCTAGGAAACTGAATCCAGTAGAATATTAAAAGGATTACTATACACCATGACTAAGTAATTCCAATCCCACGAAGTATATATCCAGGAGCACTGAAATCAAAAAGACATACACAAATGTATATAGCAGCATTTTTCCCAACACCAAAATGTAAGAACAACCGAAATGTCCATTAACTAATAAATGGATAAACAAAACATGGCATATCCATACAAAGGGATATTCAGCCATAAATAGGAATGATTTAGGGATCCATGCTACAACATAGAACCTTGAAACATGTTATATGAAAGAAACAATACAAAAGGCTACATGTAAGAGTCCATTTATATGAACTGTGGAGAATAGGTAAATCCATAGACAATGAAAGCAAATTAGTAGTTGCCAGGGGCTGGGGAGAGGGGCAATGGTGCTGACTGTTTGGGTGGTATGGGGTTCCTTTCTGGGGTGATGAAAATATTCCGAATTTAGATAGTGGTGATGGTTGTAAAACATTGAGAATGTGCTGGAAGTCACTGATTTTATACACTTTAAAATAGTTAAAATGGTAAGTTTTATATTATATGAATTTTACCTCAATAAAAAAATTATTTCTCAAAAAGGGGGAGGAGGGGCAAAGGACTTGAATAGACATTTTTCCAAAGAAGAAATATAAATGCTAAAAAGTACATGAAAAGATGCTCAGCATCACTAGCTATTAGGGAAATGCAAATCAAAACCACAATGAGATATCATTTCACACCTATCAGACTGGCCATTATTTTTTAAAAAAGCAAAAACAAAACTACAAGTGTTGGAGAGGATGTAGAGAAACAGGAACACTCAGTCACTGAAGGTGGGATTGTAGAATGGTGCAGCTGCTGTAGAAGTCAGTGTGGCAATTCCTCAGGAAGCCAAATACAGAACTGCCACTTGATCCGGCACTCTACTACTAGGTATACACCCAGAATAATGAGAGCAGGGACCACAAACAGATATACACACACCAATGTTCATAGAAGCACTATTCAATTGCCAAAAGATGGAAGCAACCCAAATGTCCACCAACAAATGAATAAACAAAATGTGGTATATACATACAATGGAATACTATTCAGCTGTAAAAAAGGTATGAAGTCCTGATACATGCAACAACATGGATGAACTTTGAGGACCTTACACTGAGTGAAATAAGCCAGAGCCAAAAGAACAAATATTGTATGATCTCACTAATGTTAACTAATTATAATAAACAAACCATTAAAGGTAGAATACAGAAGATAGGTTACTAGGAGATAGAATGGGGTAGAGAAGGGGAGCTGAGACCTCATCTGTTTAGAATTTATAATTAGGTTGTTTGTAGTGGTTTGGGGGTGGACAGAGGTGATGGTAGCGCAATAGCATGAGTGCAGTTGACAGTGCTGAGGTATGTGTGTGTGCATGGTTGAAGGGGGAGGTTTTGGGTTGTATATGTTACTAGAAGGGAAGCTAGAGGATAAAACATGGGACTATATAACACAGTGAACCCTGTGGTGGATCAGGATTGTAGTTGATAATACAAATATAAGAATATTCTTTCAGGGAAGCAGATGTGGCTCAATCGATGGGGCTCCTGGGGTTCGATTCCCGGGGCCTCCTGGTGAAGGCAAGCCAGTCTGCGCAGCGCGGGTGAGCTGATGCAGCAGGACGGCCCAACAAAGATAGACAAGCAGACACAGGGGAACGCACAGCAAGTGGACACGGCGAGCACAAGCAGCAAGGGGGGATAAATAAATAGATAAATAAATCTTAAAATAAAAGAAAAAAACCACATTAAAAAAAAAAAAAAGAATATTCTTTCATGATCTAAATCAAAAGTATGTCACTAGTACAGTAATAAGAATAGGGTAGTATATAGGGAAAAAAGTGCCTAAAGCAAAATACAGACTACAGATAACAGGAACATTTTAACATTCTTGCATCAATTCTAACAAAGGTACCACACCAATGGTAAGTGCCAGCAATGGGGCGGTACGGGAATGTTGCATATTTTATTCTTAGAAAATTGTTTTATGCCACACAAACAACCAAATTTCCTTCCAAGTTATACTGTTTTACAGTCAGGTGTCTAGACAACCAGGGCCTTTTAAACAGTATTTAAATATACTTTTAAATAGTGTGCATATAGCTACATACTTCAATGGGATATAAATGTATCTTTGTTGCCATAGGTGTTTTCTGGAAAGATAAGAGGCCTGCACAGGAACTAACAAAATATTAAACTTCCATCTTAGGGAAGTCCTGTTACTTTCTCAAGTAAGATGGCCAAAAGCTCTGGAATATGTAACATATAAGCCTTGCCTAAGGAAAATAAGCTAATAAGCCAAGCCCTCAATCTTAATGATTGTACTTATGAATCTTATTCCTGTAATAATGAAATTAAATCTAATAATAATTAATGCCTAAGAGTTGCCTCCGGAAAACCTCCTTGTTACTCAAATGAGGCCTCTCACTAAGCCAAACTCCGCAAATAAACTCACTACCTTTTTTTTTTTTTTTTTTAAAGATTTTATTTATTTATTCATCTATCCCTCCCTTGCTGTCTGTGTTCGCCGGGCCAGCCAACCACGCCGTGCGGGCGGGCCCGCCCCCACCAGGAGGCCCCGGGAACCGAACTCGGGGCCCCCCATATGGTAAACGGGAGCCCTACTGATCGAGCCACAGCCGCTTCCCTAAACTCACTACCTTAACCTTCACATGGGACATGACTCCCAGGGATAAAACTCCCTAGCACCAAGGATTATTACCAAGCGTTAATCAACAATACATCTGAAGAAAGACCTTGATCGAAGGGGGAAATATTAAACAAAATAGAGTTCTTATGGCTAGAAATTTCAAAATGAATCAGGAGGTCATTCTGGAAGTAATGCTTATGCAGGTCTCAGCGAGACTTCATAAAATGCCACAGTAAACAATGCCACATAGAAAAGTGCTCCTGAGGGCCCCAGGGATGGCCGGACACCACAAGCAAGCCACACAAAATCAACACCCCCTCAGAGGGCTCCATCTGGAATATATGAAAAGCAATTTATCCAATATAACATAGTTGCACTCATTTGTAGATCACCTAATCATGAATCTTCTACTACTTTTATTGGAACCTATAATTTTCAATAAACTTGTTAAGTATGCTTCTCAGGGACTTAAAGCCCTCAGACTTATCCTATACGGGTTGAGCCCTGAAACCCAGCAGAGTTGTGGCCAACTCCTACTCTCCAGTTCTTTGGACAGGCCCTAGACACCTAACAAAACAATGGAGATGGACCAGCCCAATACCAAAAGCAAGGAGTGTCTCCAACTGCAAGTAAAACAGTTCCATTCCTCTGCCCATAATAACTACGTCCCTTCTCAGCCTAAAGCAGAGTGGATGGACATCATAACAAATCCCTCATGACAGAGAAATGAACAATAATAAGAGAGGAATGTAACCACTGACTAAGACATATTTACTGTTATTGTAGTTATTAGTTTGTGTTAACTGAATAATTTGTAACATTGATATTAAAAAATAAATTTTTTAAAAATCTTAATAGTAGTTACCTCTGGAGATAGAAGGAAAAAAGAAATGGGATAGGGAAGGAGGACATGGGGAGTTTCAACAATATTGGCAAAATTCTCTTTAAGTTAGATGGTGAATGCATGTATTATTTTATTATTACTATTTATAATATATCTACATATTCTTGTGTAAATCAATATAATAAGCACTTAAAAAAATAAAAAGGAATGTATATTCCAAATTTTGTTATCACAATTCCTCACACCTAACCAAATCTAGGCTTAAAGCGGATCAGAGTCTACAATATGGCTAGCCAACAGGTTCCCTTTCACAGGCTGACATCTTAACAGGTGCTGCTTAGAGCACTGGGTAGAGGGTTCTAAGGCAGAGTACTGGTAGTAATTAATTTGCAAATTACATTGTGTGCCATGTATGTGAGATGGAAGGCATGTATCATTTCCTATCTCAGTTCTAGAAAAGTGAAGCTCACCTTCCTGGGATCAAGACAGGCCTACTTTTATGGTCACAGAGACCCAGCCCTAACACTAGACAAAAAGGTGTTCTCTTTTTAGTAGTAGTATACAGGTCCTTTAGTCTATAAAAAAGGTTATCGGCAGAGTCATTCTCTTCTGGGAATATCATTATCTTAGAATCTTTGTTGTATAGTGATAGTAGAGAGGAGAGAGGTGAGTATGACTATGAAGGAGCAGCACAAGGGAGATCTCTGTGGTAATGCAATAGTTGACTGCAATGGTAATTATCCAAATCTACACATGGGACAAAATGTACCAATGACAATTTCCTGGTTTTGATATTATACTATAGTTAAGTAAAATGTAACCACTGGAAGAAAATGGGTGAGGAATACTACACAATTTTTTGAAAAGAAAAAAAAATAGGAAAAAAGAAAAGAATCCTGTGTTAGCCATCAATCAGTGAAAGAGGATTGCAGAAGGAAAACAAGTCAGATAATTGAAGAGTTATGTAATTAAACTTTTAATTCACATGAAATTGTTTTTAAGGAAAAAAAAAACAGGTTGAAAGAACTCTACATTATTTTTCATTTAATCCATGACTATTGGATAACCGCAAGAAAATTTTATTTCAATATTAAGAAGCGCATGACTAGATTAACTTACCACATCAAGTTTTGCCCATGCCTCATAATCATAAGATTTTATCCTGTTTTTTGTATTTTCTTCTTTGGTTTTTTTAGAAGACTCTTTAGCTTTGCCTTTCTTCTTTTTCCTAAAATTCCCATTTCGAATAGGAGGTAAATTCCGGGGGGGGGGGGAACACAAAGTTTTGAGCACTGCTACATCACTTTTTTGTATAATTTGTGATGTCTGAAATTCTCACTGAATCATATTTTCAAGAACTAAGTAATTTTTCAATTTAAAGTGCTTAAAAATACCAATTTACCATCTTTACTTATAATGATAATTTATACCTGAAAAGTTTAATTCACCCTTTGATGAATGAAGAACATTGTTCACTCACGAGAAATGCTATTACCTAGAAATTCTAATCATAAATTTAATTTGAAACCTTAAATTCAAACTTCACAAGCTACCTGAACGTCAGCCTTAGTACAATGAATTAGTAAGTAGTACAAAGGCAAACTGAATTCCTCCACATCATTATGTACAGTATTAAAAAAACCTTCTCCATATTAAATGCAGTCGTAAGAAAGACATTTGGCTGAGCCTAGGTACTATTTGCATTTTTATACCAATACTGTATGTTAATATATCATTAAATATATTTACTTACATATTTTATGATGCTATTCATTTACTTTAAGTACCATCACATGGTCTTCCTTTCAGTAACTATTTGCTAAGCCTTAAAATGTTTTCTAATATAATTAATACAATTATTACAAAGATTTTAAAAAGCAAAAATTTTTTTAAATGATAAATGTCAAAAATGAATTGGCAGTGAAATAAATCGTTAAAATTTCAAGTTTTCACAAAACATTTTAAAAGGACTGCTTTATTTTAAAATAAATAATTTCACAAAATGTTAAATTAGGAATGCTTAATTTACCTCTTCAGGAACGCCATTCTGTTTTCTTAGTTCCATATCCTTTTGTTTAATATCTTTTTCCCAGTTTTCTAAATCCCTCATAAAGTCTTGTAGTTCTTCTGCATTTTGTTTCACTTGTAGTTGTAATTCAATTGCTTTATTTGTTGAAGTCATTATGGTCTGCAGAGTTTTGAACAGCCAATCTCTGATTATTTTTCTGAATTCTGGCTAATTAATGTTTCGCCACTTGACAAACGTCTAAGTTACGTGAACAGAAGAGCCTAAAGTGTTGCTGAAGAAAGAAAACACCAGTACAGAATTTTTAGAATGAGTCAATAAACATTTGCTAAATAAATGAATGAAAAATAGACAAGTTTGAGCATCCTTAACAATGCAACATGAATGAAAGGTAGTAAGACAAAAATCACTGAAATTAGCAAGTAGCCTGTGGTAACAGATTGGTTGAACATCTCCACAGTTTATAAGGATATCTCAATTACCTCCTTTTTACTCCTCTTTCTTTCAACATTTATTGAGCTTTATTGAGCTTCTACTTCATAGACCCTGTATCAAGAATTAGAGATGTAAAAACAAGTAAGGGACAACCAGCAAGATGGCGGCAGAGTAAGGAGCTCCTAGAGTCACCTTGTGCTACAGGGCAGTTAGTAATCATTCAGAGCTATCTAAAGCACCTATCTGGGGGCTCCA
The DNA here is from genome assembly GCA_026826555.1 of Tolypeutes matacus. Classification (NCBI taxonomy): domain Eukaryota; kingdom Metazoa; phylum Chordata; class Mammalia; order Cingulata; family Chlamyphoridae; genus Tolypeutes; species Tolypeutes matacus. Next base: position 7,571,916 of record JAKSZT010054583.1, read on the forward strand.
GGAGACCAGAAGAGCATCCTGAAACATCCTTGAAAGAATGGGTGGAGGAGACTGCCCACCTGCAGAGAAGATTCTTAAGTAGAGCGGTCCACACCACAGAGGCCGGTGCCCATCCTCCACAGGTGGCACAAGCTTCCTGGGGAGCTATTCTGTGGCTGGAATTGGAAGCTTCATTCCCCAAAAATGGAGGAGGAAGAGACGGTTGGGCACCAACCTCAGCTACTGATCAGTAAATTCAGCTGGCTAAAGTATAATCCTAAGAACAGCTAAAGTTTGAAGCTGCCCAAGTTAGAAAGAGGCCGATATGCCATTTTAACTCTGCCCCCGGCATGAGGGGAGCAGGGAGGACTGAAAATCACAGTGCTGGTAGGGACTGGCTTCTCTTCATCCAGATCAGATTGCAGCTCTAGCCTAACCCCATCCCCACCTCCGGCAAGGAGAAAGCTAGAGGGACCTGCGCCAGCCACTCCGGGAAACTACAGGCCACGCCATGGAGGCCGGCAATCATCCTATAGGGCAATCATCCTACTATAGCGGCGCAAATCACCTCAGGAGCTATTCTGTGTCTGGAGTTGGAAGCATCATTTCCCAAAAACAGGGGAGGAAGAAAAGGTTGGCCACCAACTACAGCTACTGATTAGTAAATTCGGCCGGCTAAAGTAAAATCCCAAGAACAGCTAAAGTTTGAACCTGTCCAAGTTGGAAAGAGGATGGTAGCCGCGATTTTGACTCCACCCCCAGCATGAGGGGAAGCTAGGCTCATTGAAAATCACAAAGAGCTTCTTTCCACCAAGATCGTACTGCAGCCCTAGCCTAGGCTTCAGCCCCATTTCTGGCACAGAGGATGCTGACAGGACCTGCACCAGCCTCTCCAGGTAAACTGCAGGTACATTCGGCTGGCACAGACTGAATAGTCAGAAGTCTACCAGGGCAACTGCAGTCATTTTGGACCTGCACAGCATAGATTGTAGATTGCTGCCCACATCTGCAGCTCCATCCCCGCCCCAGGCAGGGGAGGAAGGGGCATGAAGCTTCATCAGTCTCTCTGGCCAACTACAGTTTAGGCCTGCACGATTTGGATTATTACAAATAATCCAAAGGGGAACAGTAGAAGACGTTTCTTTGGTCCCTGGGGTAATGAGGGCAGCTTGAGCCTCCACAGCTTGTAGGACCAACTACATCACTGGCTCCTACTACACAACCACAAGGGAGAAAGAGCAAGAAAGCCCTAAACTAAAGAGAGAAACTGCATGCAGTATAAATACATCTAGTAAACCAGGTGCCAAGACACCAACAAAAAATTACAATCCATACCAAGAAACAGGAAGATATGGCCCAGTTAAAGGAACAAGATAAGACTCCAGATGACATAAAGGAGTTGAGACAACTAATCATACATGTTCAAACAAATCTCCTTAATATATTCAATGAGATGGCTAAAGAGATTAAGGATATTAAGACGACACTGGATGAGCACAAAGAATTTGAAAGCATACACAGAAAAAATAGATCCTATGGGTATGAAAGGCACAATAAATGAAATTAAAATACAGTGGAATCATATAACAGCAGATTTGGGAAGGCGGAAGAAAAAATTAGTAAGCTTGAAAAAATGGCCTCCGGAAGTTAACAAACAAAAGAACAGATGAAGAAATGAATGGAAAAAATTGAAAAAGGTCTCAGGTAACTAAACGACAGCAAGAGATGTGCAAACAGGGAAGTGGCTGTGGCTCAATCAGTAGGGCTCCCGTTTACCATATGGGAGACCCCGGGTTTGGTTCCCGGGGCCTCCTGGTGAAGGCAAGCCCGCCCGCACGGCGTGGTTAGCTGACCCAGCGAGCACAAGCAGCAAGGGGGGGATAAATGAATAAATAAATAAAATCTTTAAAAAAAAAAAAAAAAAAAAGAGATGTGCAAACATATGTGTCAAGGGTGTCCCAGAAGGAGAAGAGAAGGGAAAAGGGGCACAAGGAATATCTGAAGAAATAATGGTAGAAAATTTCCCAACCCTGTTGAAGGACATAGATGTCCATGTCCAAGAAGCACAATGTACTCCCATCCGAATAAATCTGAATAGACCAACTCCAAGACACATACTAATCAGAATGTCAAATGCCAAAGACAAAGAGAATTCTGAGATGAGCAAGAAAAAAGCGATGCATAACATATAAGGGATACCCAATAAGATTAAGTGCCAATTTCTCATCAGAAACCATGGAGGCAAGAAGACAGTGGTATGATATATTTAAGATACTGCAAGAGAAAAACTTCTAGACAAGAATCTAATATCCAGCAAGACTGTCTTTCAAAAACGAGGCTGAGTTTAGAATATTCACAGATAAAGAGAAACTGAGAGAGTCTGTAACTAAGAGACCAGCTTTGCAGGAAATACTAAAGGGTGTGCTATAGTCTGAAAAGAAAAGACAGGAGAGAGAGGCTTGGAAGAGAGCCTAGAAATGAAGATTATATCAGTAAAAGTAACTAAAAGTGTCAAAAGAGTGGTGAAAATAAAATATGACAGGTAAAACCCAAAGGTCAAAATGGGTGAAATAAGAACTGCCTTTACAGTAATAACATTGCATGTTAATGGATTAAACTCCCCAACAAAAAGACAGACTGACAGAATGGATAAGAAAATATAAGTTATCTGTATGCTATACGCAAGAGACTCACTTTAGACCCAAGGATACCAACAGACTGAAAATGAAAGGCTGGAAAAAGATATTTCCCACATGCAGTAACAAAAAAAAAAAAAAGCCGGAGTAGCTATATTTTTATCAGATGAAATAGACTTTAAAAGACACTAGCAGGGAAGCGGCTGTGGCTCAATCAGTAGGGCTCCTGTTTACCATATGGGAGGTCCCGGGTTCGATTCCCGGGGCCTCCTGGTGAAGGCAGGCCCGCCCGCACGGCGTGGTTAGCTGACCCAGCGAGCACAAGCAGCAAGGGGGGGATAAATGAATAAATAAATAAAATCTTTTAAAAATAATAAAATAAAATAAAAATAAATAAATAAATAAAAGACACTAGCAATGTGCAATCTGAGGAGGAAGTCAGGAAAAAAAAATCCACTGACTAAAGGAATCAAATATTTAGGAATAAACTTATCCAAAACTGTAAAGCACTTGTATTCAGAAAGCTACAATGCATTGTTAAAAGAAATTTAAAAAGACCTAAATAACTGGAAGAATATCCCATGCTCACGGATTAAAAGACTGAGTTATCATTAAGATGTCAATTCTACTCAAATTGATATACAGATTCAATGCAATCCTGGTAAAAATTCCACCGGCATTTTTTAAATAAATGGAAAACATAATTATCAGCTTTATTTGGAAGGGTAAGGGGTCCCGAATAGGCAGAAACATCTTAAAAAGGAAAAGCAAAGTTGGAGGACTCATTTCCAGACTTTAAATCATATTGCCTATCTACAGTGGTAAAAACAGCATGACACTGGCATAAAGATAAACATATAGACCAGTGGAACTGATTTGATGATTCAAAAACAGACTCTTACATCTATGGTCAAGTGATTTTTGACAAGCCTGCCAAAACCACCCAGCTCGGGCAGAACAGTCCATTCAACAAATGGTGCTGGGAGAACTGGATATCCATGACCAAAAGAAAGAGGACCCCTATCTCACACCTTATACAAAAATTAACTCAAAATGCACTGAAAAAACTAAATATAAAAGCAAGAACCATAAAGCTTCTAGAAGAAAATGTACGAAAACATCTTTCAAACCTGGTAGGAGAAGGTAGATTCTAAAAGGAGATAAGAGGACTGCATCATGATAATATTATAGTAATTTGGCTGGTTGCTTTAAATTTAAGTATAGATAAATAAAAAATACACATTTAAAAAAAAAAAAAGAAGACGACAACAGAGATGGACTACTCTTATCTCTGTCTTAGTTTGTAAAAGATGTCAATTCTACTCAAATTGTAAAAGTTTTAATTAACTTTACTGTAAATGTGTGGAAATGTATAGAACTGATGGTAACACATTATAGTGAGTAACAACTGATTTATGAATGTGAAAGTGGTTGGAGAGGGTAGTCTAGGTATGTAAATGTCAATTGAAAGAAAGCTGGAGAATAATCTAGGGACTGAATAACAAAGTAAAGCCAGAGGAGGATGAGAATTGTGGTTGATGGTACAGATGCAAGAGAGCCCTTTGTCAGCTACAGCATATGTGCGTCACTATTGCAGAGTGGTGGGAATGTAGAGAAGCATGGGAAAAATACAACTGGAGTGACCTATGGACTGTGGTTAACAGCAATACTATAATATTCATGCATCTATGCCAAAGATATACTGTGTTGATAATGGGGGAGTATGGAAATAATGTGCAAGGGTATCCTATGGACCATGGTTGGTGGTAACAATCTGATGATGGTATCTCATTTGTTAACAATCTGTAACAAATGTTCCACCACAGTAAGGTATGTTGATAGAGGGGTGTTGTATGGGAATTCTGCACATACACATGATTCTAAGTTCACAACCTCTGTGATAAAAATATATTTTAAAAAATAACAGGGTGGGCTGGGGGAAAAATACAACAAATGTAAGAGATGGACTATATTTAGTAGTAACATTTTAATGATATTCTTTCATAATTTTTAACAAATGTCTCAACAATTCAAGGTGTTGGTGGTAGTTGATGTATATGACCCTTGTTATGATGTTATGCTTGTTTGCTTTCTAAGTTCATAACTTTTACTACACACTTACTGTTTATGTATGTTCACGTATAAATGATATAAAAATAATAATAATAGAGTGGGTTTGGGGGAAAAAATTCACCAAATGTAAGATACTTTGGTTAGTAGTAATATTTTGAGGAGGCTTTCATCATTAGTTAAAAATGTTTCACAGCAATTCAAGGTATTGGTGGTAGGGTGAAGTATGAGAGCCCTGTATGATGTTTTGTATGATGTTTTTGTATGTTTGCTTTGTAAATTCACAACTACTACTACACACTTATTATGTATGTTTATGCATGAGTGATTACTTCAATAAATCTTAAAATATGTGGAAAAAAAACACAAGAAAAAGTCCCTTGCCGAATGGAGAAGAAAACAAAATAGTTGAAGTATTAAGTAACAAATATGGTAGGCAGGGTTTCTGAGCCTTGGCACTACTGACATTTTCGGCTGAATAATTCTTTGTTATCAGGAGCTGTTCTGTGTATTTTAGGATGGCTAGCAACATACCTGGCCTCTACTCACTAGATCCAGGATTACTCCTTTCCCACCCTCCACTGATTGTGACAACCAAAAATGTCTCCAGACATTACCAAACATCCCAGGGTTGGGGGTGAGGGTAGGGGTAGGGATGGGGTAGGGTAGAAATATATAGATACTATGGGTCTGACCACAAAGGATGAGTCTGTATCAGATAGGGTGATGGGTTCAAGGAAGGAGTTTCCGAAGTGTTGATGCTATAGCTGAGTTTTTATAGGGGCCAGTTATTGAGAATTCTCATGGGAATTTAAAAATGAGATTATATGGTGATTAAATTTGTTTTTAATAATGTAAAAGACTTGCTCATGAATATGGGGAGAGAAGGGGAAACACGGTAAAAGAAGATATAGGAAAGATGATGAATGATGGGGTATAGCCCCCAAGGAGATGGGAAGAAATTCAGTTTTAGGGTGAGGAGTGGGGAGAGAGAACGGATTAGAAAAGGGATTGGTTTAGGACAGTTAAATACCTCACTGAGCGTTTTTCTTCACTAAGGAAGTTGGAAGAGGTGACTGCAGATGCAGATACGTCTCCTAACCCCTAGTCTTAACAACTAAAGTAAATTTAAACTTCTTTCGAGCATGTCCATGCTTGCTCATATCTCAGTAAAAAAAACAAAACTAATACAATGCTTTCCTGGGGACTCAAAAAATATAAATATTAAAAAAAAAAAAGCAGAAGAAGCTACTGAGATGCTGTAGCTTTTTTCCATTTCACCCATCACCTTTGCTAGTCCCAAGGAACCTGCGATGGGGCTAGGGTCGGGGAAGGCAACCGGAAACGCTCGATGCTTGGGGATACCACTTTCACACCCAATATCCGGGCAAATATTGCACACCACGCCGAAGGAGGGCGTGGTCCACGGCGGTCTTCTCTAAAGAGAAGATCTGTAGTCCCAACCTCCGCAAATCGCCCAACGCCTGGAGGCAGCGGGGTGGGCGGTACCTTCCGCAGAACAGAACTTTCAGGCCTCTGCCGCGCCAGACGAGCCCCAGCCGGGACCTCACGCCCCGGGACGCCACTACCCTAGACACGGCCGCGCCGGCCCCTCCGCCGCCCGCCCTCGCTCTCTCCTCCTGACCAAAACTCACGGCCGCGCCCCCTCCTCCCGCTAGACGACCCCAAGGCCTCGCCTGCTCCAACCGACGGTAACGTAAAAGCTTGCTCACCGCACCAGGCCGTTACCACCCGCACCACCTCCTTAGACCCGCAGCGACTCACGCCGGCCCCGCCTTCCCAGGCTTTCCCACAATTCCCCTCGTACCCTCGCCCCGCCCCCCGGAGCCTGGGCTCGAGCGTGCGCAGAGGGTCGGATACAGCGCGGTGCGCGCCTGACTAAGCTCCTTGGCGGGTGTGCAGAAACGAGGTGTGACGATTCGCCCAGCTTCCAATGTGACCAAACTTCACATGAGAGAACCCAAAAACTGCAGGGTCATCCTGACTTTTCTGGTCCCTTAAATAATAAAGCCTTGACTATTTACCTGGAATCCCCTCAGAAACAATTTTATCCCTGGTATTTGCCTTGCCGGTGTCTAAAGACACGCCGGGGCCTTTGTATGATAGCCATGTGAGAAAGTTACTGTTTCTCTACCATGAACGGGCGAATGTAAACTGGTAACTGGTAATTTTGTGGGTTTTTTTGTTTTTTGAGTACTGTTATTTGGCAAGCCAGTCCTTCAGTCTATTCCCTTTCATCCTTTGTAAGTAAACTTCCTTTTATAAGTGTCTAGCTCTGCATCTTTCTTTGGCGTGTGTCAGTATTGTCTGTCTTTTAATGTGCCCTGGCTTATAGAGAAGAAAGAATATGAAGCTTTTACTATTCTTTGGTTCTCCTTCCATTGTGAACCTTGTTTCAGTGTCATGACCACTCTAAAATTGTAAAACAAAACAAATAATTCTGAAAGACCACAAAAACACAAACAAATAAAACCTTTTCATTGGAAACAGTTCTATGATCTCAAACATTATCCTAAAAACCCAGGTCAGGAATTCTTAAGCTTGGCTGAACTTTGGAATCAATTAGGGAGCATTTTAAAATATATACTGATTTCTGGGTGGTATTCTCCAGAGACCATTTAATTGGCATGGGGTGCCGCCTGGGCATCAGGATTTTTTAAAGCTCAAGGTACAACTCAGTGAAGGCAGGTAACCACCAATCCAGATGCTAGTCAATGGGATCCTCACAAGGTCAGATCACTAGCACTTCTTTCCCACAGTTTAAGTATTTGTTATCTGGATATTTTAAGTTCTTAGCAGTCCAATCACTAAGTGCATCATCAAAATATTTACTAATGGAATGATTCTTTATAGTTGTGTTAGGGGTGTATCCTCATCTGGCTCTATTATTTCACTTTTCCATAGATTTGTCTCCTAACTTACCATATGCTTTACTCACTTATTAAACTTAATGTGCATTTTCTAGCTCCTCAAGATTAGGGATCTTTGTTCTGTTTGATGATGGATCATGATACATAAGAGATGTTTAATAAATATTTGTTGCCTGAATAAAAATACATGTAACAAAGTCAGTTATACAAATAAGGCATGTCATTCGGAATTACCGTTAATATCTGACAACCTCCTTATGTGTTTTATATGTTCTAAATTCTAATGGTCAGTGGAAATCCACATGAATTTATTATTCCAAGGGTAAAATGCTTCAATTAATGATTGTGAGCATTGCTAATTTTATATGCAAAACAATGGAATCTCTCAAATAGTTAAATAAGGAAATAATCTGACAGTTAATATGAATCTTAAGAAATTAACTGTCACTTTCAGTAGAACATCTGTGAACCTTTATAAACCAATAAATGTCTATAAGATTTTCAGTGATATTTCCGTGCTGAATAATAGAGACTGGATTAAATCATAATTCTAATCTTTCTAGAATTGTGTGGCATATTAGCATGCAAGCATTAAACAAAATAACCTTTAAGAACTACATTTATCCACCTATGAGAAAATAAAAAGTATATTTCTCCTTTAAAAAAAAAAAAAGAACTACATTTAAATGTGAGTTTTATAATTCCGTTTAGACCATGAGTCTTTCAACAAAAAGTTCTATTTGAGAATTTTCCCTGTCATGTGAAGATTAATTAAAAGAAGACCATGTATTGCCAACTATTTTTTGTTCTTTTTTTTTCTTTTTTGTTTTTTTCTTTTTTCTTTCTTTTTCTTTTCATTGGCAACTTTTTGTAGATGGGAAACTAAGAAAAAAAAAGCATCATGTAATTTGCATTAACCATGGAACAAACATTGTAAAATAATCGTTCTGTCATGTACAAGATGCATAGTAGTGATGGGCTAGCAGTAACCACATACTGAAAAGGCCACTGGAATGAAAAAAAAAAAAAAAAAAAACCCGTAAGTACTATGACATCAAGGATCATATCAGTCTTTCAAACCATTGTACCCCCAGTGCCTAGCACAGTACTTGGCCCATAGTGGACACATTCAAAGAAAAAGCTGTTATTTAAAAATAAGATTACGAGGGAGCGGATGTAGCCCAGTGGTTGAGCACCTGCTTCCCATGTACGAGGTACATGGATTCAATCCCCAGTACGTCCTAAAAGAAAAAGAAAATTAGGTGACGGCAGGTTTTGCATTCTACAATAGCCATGGGATAATCTCAAGTACAGCATCATTGTTTTGTTTTTGTTTTTTTGACAAACGGACTTTATGAAAAAAATGAATGAAGTAAAATGAATTATGAAAAAAAAACCCAGTCGCCGCCATTCCACAAGTGTACAACTCAGCACTCTCCCTGGCCCCTTGGTCTCCAGGACCCATGATGGGCTGATACACATGGAGGCTGTAGTTGAGGGAGAGGCCCTGGGGGTGTGTGTGCATGTGGTCATCCCAGAGATGACCCATATCCTGCCTCCTGCTGCCCAACTTCTCTCAAGGTAGAAATATTTGACTTTATACCCTACAGGATCATTCAATTAGATCAGAGTTGTGGGTTTTTTGATGTGTGTTTTTGTTTTTGTGGGGGGTTTCTCACTAGAAAACCAGTGAGCCAGGGTTTGGGGATCCTGAAAATGGGAGAAGAGATAGATGAGAGAAGGGTCTGTATAGACAAGGTTAAAGGGGCCCCAGGAAAATTGGCAGGATGAAGCCTAAGGTACAATTGGCCAGTAAGAAATTCCCTCAGGTGGAATGGCCAAGAGAGTTTAAGACAGTGATTTCTAATATTCCATTTTAAGTACCACAGCCATGCAATGTTTTCACCAATCCTTTAGTCCAAGTCTCTTTGACTAACAGCAACTGTAGGAGGTGAGTTAGCAAGTAGAACTGAGAAGGCAAACAGAGCTGAACTTGTAGTGAGAATAGAAGGCTTCTCCCTTATTCCCATTGTGAGATACCTCAGAATGACTGGAGTGGGCAGGAGGAGTCTTCCCACCTTATGTAAGATGGGAATATGAGCTATTTTACTTAGTTACCAAAAGGAAAAGGAAAACTGAGATGATTGAAAAGCTTGGGGCTTCCTGTTAAGAAGATAGTGTATTAAGATTGGTTACATGTGACAGGAAGCCAAAATAATAATAGCTTAAACTTAAGAGAAGAGTATGTCTCTTTCATGCAAAAGAAGACTGAATATAAATAGTCCAGGACTGGTATGACTAGTCTAGCATCAGACCCAAGCTCCTTTTGCCTTGCTGCTTCACCATCTTCGGTACATGTCTTCCACTCAGAGTTCAAGATGTTGCTCAAGCTCCAGCTGTCTTGTCTGAAATCTAGCCAACAGGAATGGACTAGAGTGAGAATAATGTCCTTGCCCTCTAAGAACACTTCCTCTTACATGTCCTTGGCTAGGACTTAGACACATAGCCACTCCTCACTGCAAGGGAGGCTGATAGATTTTATTTTTGACAGTCGTGCTCGTCTAAACACTGGGAGTTCAATGAATATGGAAGAAGAAAAGAGCAGATATGCAGAGGCAACCAGCAGCCTCTAGCTGCTTAAAGGACTTAAATATTCTTTGAAAGAATAATTAATGAATAAATAAGTGAATAGAAATCCAGGTTCACTATAACATGAGGAAAAGCACTAAATTTTCTAATCCTGATTCTGCTACTTACTAAGAATGTCACCTGATATGAGCCTTAGTTGTCTAGGTAAAATGGTGAAGATAAAAATGCCTACCAGAGTGAGAACATGTAAATGGCCTACCTGGTACAGTGCTTGGGACATGGTAAGAGTGTAATAAATGTTAATTCCTGCCCCTCTCTCCTGCAAAAGCAAGGCCCAGGTCCTGGAAAATGGTTATTCTCTCTCCTACATCTCTGTCTTTCTATCTCCCACCTGACTACCTGGAAAACCTCTGAAAAGATCTATACAGAGAACAAGTATTGGGCACTAGTAGACCAAGGTTAAGGTGGATAGAAGGGAAGGTGAAATGCCTTTCCCAATGCAAAATGCAATCTGTATAATAAGTGAGACAAATATGAATTATTATCACAGTGGTTTCCATAATACCTTACATGCTTTTACTCACAACCATGGTATTGTTAGCCCCATTTTACTGATGAGGAAACTGAAGACTGAAATAATTAAGAAATTTGCCCATACAGTCAGCAAATGGCAGAGCCTGGCTAGGTATTTGGGAGATCTAACTTGAGACTCTGCACCTGTAACCACTGCGCTGTACTGACTTTTATATGTTTCTTATTTGACTGTGAGCTCCCCTGGGGAAAGTGGGACAAGGTCCTGTTTCATCCATCTGCACTCTGTCATTTGCATGGGGTATCCTTTCATGCCTCGCATTTTCCTAGCATCTGGGGTCTAAACAATCTGTTTACAGATGACAAGCCTTGTGTACCTCTCCTTCCCTCAGTTTGGTCAATCTCTGCAACCACAGAAGCTGCAGCAAGGAGTCCTTATGCTCCTTGTATATGTGGTCCGGGGGGGACTGGTTATTGGGGACGATGCCACCAGTCTCTATTCACTACCCCCCAAGTCCATGTCTGATGCTCCTTTGTATTACAGGTGCACCAGGAAGAATTCTTTCTTTGTCTTGGCTAGAGAGACTTGGTCAGCCACCAGGGACCTCAGCAAGATACCACATTCTCCAAGCCATCCAGAAGCTAGAAGCATCACTCCCAGCCCTACTCAAGACCTCCAGAGAAAAGGCAGGCATCAGAGAGTTGAGGGGGATGGGGATAAAAATAAGACACACGTTTCAAATTTTCTCAAATGGCTTTAATTGGAGAATTGAATGCTCTAAACCCAGGGTCCAGCCTGGCTCTGTAGGACTGTGTATGGCTCCCAACAGGGTCAGAGGAGGAATGCGTAATTGGGGCTGAGATAAGGAGCCCTGGTCTCCCTAGTCTCCCATTCGAGAGTCTATTTGAAGCAAATTATGGCTGCTGAATTAAGCCTGAAAATAATAACGTTAGTGATGACAAGCTACAGGTTCCTTTCTTCTCCTGGTGCTAAATCTTCCTCCTATGAGGGGAGCTCTTTCAAAAACTATCCAGCGTTAGCAAGGGGAGGAATAATTAATAGCTTAAAAGGTGACCACACAAGCCAAAGCCTGCTCTCTCTGCCTAGAGGAGCCTGCACTACATCGTGGTGCATACTTCCGTCCTGCTCTCCCATTTCTCACCAACTCTGTTCTTTCCCCCCATTTCCCAATAAACTCATTTTACTGGCCTAAAAAAAAAAAAAAAAAAAAAAAAACTATTTGGGATCAAAATACAGCTCTGTAAGTGCACTAATCATTCATAAGAAGGGAGTTGCTTGATGCAGATACTAAGCTGGCCACAAAAACAAAAACGAAAAACAAACGCTGGGGCCTGGAACTGCACCAGCTGGTTACTCTTATCCTACCAGGGTCAAGGTCCTCCCAGACTCTGCTCTGAGAAGCTCTAACCCCAGAAAAGACCAAATGTTCATTCCCTGATTTCCATCACCTGACTTCTTTGAGGCCCCTAAGACGGGTGAATGGCAATTTGCCGAGCTGTGTACAATAACAGCCATTATAGTGATCTTGAATTTCTCTTAGCCGTTCTTCCTAAGAACAATTCAAAACACATTCACAGTAATAATATCATCATGTTTGCCTTCTCACCAAGAGAAGGCAGATCTCTTCCCTTTACATTAAAGGGAAACAAGAGGCCTGGAGAGGTAAAAGGACTTGTCCATGGGTCCACCACACGTCAGGGCAAAGAGCTACAGAGGGCTCCTACCTTTTCCATCTAGACTCTGTTTCTTAGTCTATATCACCAAAATGCTGCTGAGCAAAGATTTCACTGTTTCTCTGCATTTTTCTAATTTTCTTCTCATTTTCCCATATGCACATTTCTGGGTTTGGGAATCCCTCTCAGTGACTCAGTCTTCTCCTTTCCCTCTCCAGCCCAGGGCAGATCACACCCCAGCCATTGCCCTCATGTCCCTTTCTGGCTCCAAGCTCTATTGGGTGGAAGACACCACATAGGCTGTGGCGATGTACTTCTTGCCATTTCCATAGGTGGTCTTGTCCCAGGTATAGGTCTGGATGGCCAGGGGATACCCACCCAGGCTTAACCGGCACCTGTGGGGAAAGATCACCAAATTATAGGGGCCCTCTGCCTCACCTGGCCTGTGTTCCCAGGCTGGAGGCAGCAAGCCCAACCCAAAGCAAAAGGGATCCATCCTGTTTTAGGGGGTATCTAAGACAGAGCTGCCACTGCTTCCTTCAGCTACTGCCTGCAGCTCCCCATCTGCAGGGAGCCCTTTCAAAATCTATGGCTTATTTTCTATCCCAGAGCAGTATTCCAGAGACCCAAAATCCTAGATTCTAGAGCAGGGTTTCTTAACAAGGGCTCACTGAGCTTGAATTTAAATTCAAAAAAACATTATTCTTGTGGGGATGTGTTGGTGCAGGTGTGATATATTTATTAAATAATACACAGTATAGTGAGGACTTAATAAGGGATCTCTGGTTTTCACCTGATGGGCAAAGGGGTCCATGGAACAAAAAAGGTTAAGAATCCGTGCTCTAGAGCAAACCCCCCAGAAATTAAATAACTGCCTAGGGTTGCATAGGTAGTAGGACTTAGAGACTGTTAGAGAACATAAAGCCCAGTGGTTTCAAACTGTCCTCTCTGGGGCTCTAGGATACCCCAAGCAATCACATGAGCCAAATAGGTGGCACTCACAGCCCCAAGGCAATTCCCCCCCTCCCCGCCCCCCTGTTTTATATATTAAGGTCCTGGAGAGAAAAGGGAGAAGTGGTTCTACTGCAAAGATGAAGTTTGGTAGCCACTGATCTAATCCAGCAATTTCATATTACAAATGAGGCCCAGAGAGGTAATTTGTCCCAGCCCACTCAGCCCTCAGTGGCAGGATCCAGGTCTCCGAGTTCCCCCAAACTGAGGACAGCTTGCGGCCCCAGCCTGCTCTCTAGGCCTGGCTGGCCCAGTACTTACACTTTGCCTGGTCTGGCGATGAAGCACAGGGAGTAGAGAGCAAACTCAAACTCAGGACTGCTGCCTATGAAAGCTGAGCCCACTTCCTTGTAGTAGCCGTCCCAATTGAACTGCATGGCTAGCACGTCAGGGTAAGAGTCCCACTGCGGAGAGGATGGCGGCAAAGGGCAACAGTCAGCCAGAATTTGTTGAGGGTCCTTTGGGGGCTTGCATGGGCTCCCCAGGAATACTGGATTCCTTAAATAGACCGAGGAAACAATATGCCCTGCTAAAGTGTCTGAGCTCCCCTCCAGACTGTGTCTGGAGCTGCCAGTGTCCATCTACCAGGGAGGCCAGAGCCAGCCTCCATGTGACCAGTCCCTGGGTAGCCTCACATTTGGAAGGGAGGGACAATTTATTGCCCCCAAATTATTTCCTGGCCCAGGGCAGTAAAGGCTTCTTTTTAAATAAAATGTATAAAGGTTGAAACTTCTGGCAAACTCCATACTCTAAGTCATTTTCCTCTTGGGTTCTCCCCTCTAAGAGTTCTTCCCCACCCCCTACCCTCCCACTGAGATACGCTGCCCTCTGCCCCCTGCCATTCTCCAGCCTCCACTGTTGGAAGGGAATCCCAGTATCCTGACTGGCTAGATCTCCTCTACAGCAGACAGGGAATCAGATTCACAATCCCCATTAGGCCACTGCTGAGGGACTCTCACTGGCTGCTTGCAACAAAGAATAAGAGAGGCAGTCTTGGCCCTAACAAGGCTTTCCCAGCCTAAGGGTCAGTGCTCAACACTCACAGGCCCATCATAGATGTGGCTGTAGTAGTCAACCAGGCCCTCCTTCTCCTGCAGGTAGAAGCGGATCCAGTTGTGGAAGCCAGTGACTTTGCCTTTTTTTATTTCACCTGTAATAGTTAAAAAGTTCAAGTTGGGAAGAGGATATGGCTCAAGCAATTGGACTCCCATCTACCATATAGGAGGCCCAGGGTTCAATTCCCAGGGCCTCCTGATGAAAAGCAAGCTGGCCCACACAGAGTGCTAGCCCGTGCGGAGTGTTGGCCTGCTTGGAGTGCTGTGCTGGCCCATGCAGGAGAGTTGGCACAGCAAGATGACACAACTTAAAGAGACACAGAGGAGAGACAATAAGAGATGCAGCAGACCAGGGAGCTGAGGTACTGCAAGAGATTGAGCACCTCTCTCCACTCCGGAAGGTCCCAGGATTGGTTCCTGGAGCCACCTAAAGAGAAGACAAGCAGACACAGAAGAACACACAGAGAGCAGACAGCAAGCTCAAAACAAAGGAAGGGGAGAGAAATTTAAAAAATCTTAAAAAAAGAAAAAAATTCCAAGGTGGGTGATCTGGGTTTCCAACCCTCCCTCACCCTCCAACCCTCTACCCTACCCCATACCAAGGATGTCTCCCTGCTCCAGTCTCTGATTCTTAAATGTCTACATGCCTCTGACTCCCCAGGGTCCTTCCCATCTTATCTCTCACTTCAGGGAGCCCCAGCTACCCCGGCTCAAGCCCTTGGAAGAATTCCTCCCCCAGGTTGACCCTGATGACCACCCTGGAGTATTCCTCCAAGCCATTTCTCTAAGAATTAAGCCAGGCTTTAAAGAGCTTTATGGGGTTGGGGCAGTGGGGAGAAAGACCATGGCCCTCTTGGGAAGCAGCTTACCAAGCACTGGAAGCAGAGGATGGTTCAGAGGTGGAAACCCTTGCCCCTGAACAACTCTCCCATCCTTGACGGACTCCTTGGGAGTCCCAGTATTTGGTGTTCTTTCACCCTTATGTGCTCCAGAAGAGACTGTTCCTCAAAATGGCTCCCCAGGCTCCAACTTCTTGGCCCTGGAAGTGAAGGTGGTTCTCCCTGGTAGCTGGCTTGACTACTGATTCCTCAGATGCCTAATATGCCCTGCTCCTGAGCTAAACAGTTTCTCTTCACTCCTCCAGTGCTTTCTTTCCAAGCAGAGTATTCCCACCTGAGAAGACGTGCTCAAAGCCACTCGAGTCCCGCTCTTCTCCACCTCTTGAATAGAGCCCAAACCACATGTTCTTCAAGTCATTGGCAAACTCTTGTTCTGAGCTGTAGCGGTCTGGGGAGAGGAACACAGAGGACTTAGGAGAAGGGAAGGCAGGTCTAGTTCCTGGGAAGCAAGGAAAGTCTATCTTCCTTGGATTCAATCAACTGGTATTTTATTGTTCATTCAACAGTTATCTATGGGGCACCTATTTTGTACCATGACTAGATCTAAAGGCTAGAAATTCAGGGGGAAAAAAACAAGATAATGCCCCTCTCCATTCCAGTGGAGGGGACAGATAATAAACAATAAATAAATAATATGATTTCATAAAAGTGCTATGAACAAATAAAGCAGTGTAGCCCATAATGACTTGAGGGGACAGGCACTTTTCTAAAGAGGAAGATCAGAGAGACCCCTCTGAGAAGGTAGCATTAATCAGGGACCTGAATGATAAAGAGTCAGCCATATAAAGATCTGGGGAAAGATTCTTCCATGTAGAGCAAATGGCACATGCAAGGCTCTGTGGCAGGATTGAGCTTGGTGTTCAAAGAATGGAAAGAAGTTCAGTGTGGCTGGAACATTGTGAGCAAAAGGGGAGGATGGTAGGAGAGGAAGTCCAAGAGACAGGTAGGAGCCAGATCATACAAGCCATGGCAAGGAGATCGGATCTCAGTTTAATAGTTATAATAACAATAATATGTGCCAGGCACTATCTTAAGTTCTTTTGATGTGATAACTGAATCTTCGCATAGGTTGATATTAATTATCCCCAATTTAGAGATGAGGAGACTGAGAGAGATAAAAGTTATATAACTCACCCAAGATCACATAGTTAATAAGAGGTAGAGACAGCACTTGAATTTGGCTCCAGAGTCCAATCCTTTATCAACTGTAGCTTTCTCACTGATGGAAAGCTATTGAAGGGTTTTAAGCAGAGGAGTCATATGACATGACCTTTGTTTTCAAAGGAACACTCTGGAGTATATGTATAATATATCATTGGGAAAGTATGAGTGGAAAGAGAGACCAGCTTTGAGGTTAATGCCCAATGCTTTCTCCAGGTAAGTGAGGATGGCTTAAGCTGTGGTAGAGGGATGAGAAGTAGGCAGTTCAGAAATATGCTTTGAAGGTGGGAGTGATAGAAGTTGCTGGAGATGGGAGTGGGAGGCAGTGAGATAAGGAGAAAAATCAAATATAACTCCTGGGTATTTGCCTGAGCAACTGGATGAATTGTGGTGCCACTTATGAGATGGGAAAGACTGAGGGAGGAGCAGGTGTGAAGGATGCGGTAAACCATGATTTCTCTTTAGACGGAATTCTGTGTAGACACTGGTTATACGCCCAAGTCGAAATGGAGAAGAAGCAGCTGGGACTCCAGAGAAACATCAGGGCTGGATATTTAAACTAGGGAGCACCAAGTATTGACTGTTTACTGCTCAGAATTATGTGTGAAGGATACAAGAGAGACACCATATATATTCTCTCCTTTCAAGGACGTAAAATACAGTTGGAAAACAAGGCTACACAGACATGAAATAATAGAGAATGATTTCACAAACTGAATAGCAACCACTTACTGAGCACTAACTAATACCAGGCCTTCTAGTGCATGCTTTACACGCGTTTTTCTTCAAAAAACCCATTTCAAAGATAAGACTCAGAGAGTAAATTCACTTGCCCAAGGTGAACAGGAGAGAGGTGAGAAGAGGGTGCATTAATGGAACCACCTGACCTTGGCATCAGAACCCTGGGTTCCAAGCCGGGCTCTGTTTCAGCTTCCTTTGTGGCCTCAGAACAAGTCTTTGAGCCCTTCATTTTGCTCATTGGAAAGTGAAGAGCTCAGTCTAGACCTCCGGTTCTCTCCCTTCCATTCCAAAGAGAACGCCAGAGGGCAGTACAGGATCGCTTCCTCTTCAGAGGGATTATTTGTGCGTCACTTAAAAATAGAGCCTTTTACCAACAGGAGGCCAGAGGATGGAATGCAGCAGCTCTGAGCAGAGACGAGGACCCCATGGCCAGTGAGGGAAGACCTGGGCAGAGCCGCCCCTGAGACAAAGCCCAGCTGTCTGCAGTCAGAGAAAGGAATCTGAAGGACACTAACAAACACAACCCCATGCCAAGAAGTCCTGCGGCCAAAACCTTTTTTGGTCTGATTCGAATGTGTCTGTATCTGGAACTGCTCCAACCAGAACTCTTACCGGTAGAACTTCCCTCCCTGAATCTTTGCTAATTTTCTGTTGCTGTTTCCCTATCAAAAATGTGCAGCTGGCCAACCATCTTCATGGACTTAGAGCAGGAAGAAGGAGTAGGATCAGGGACTTGAGCTGCCTGGGGTAGGATGGAGTGGGAGTATCTCAGGATACTGCAGAGAATCCTGAGACTGAAGGAGAAGGCAGCTAAGATTAAGTCAAAAGATGGAGTGATTTCCAAGCCGGGCAGAGGATTCCTCAGCTCCTGTTTGGATCCATAATCTCTTCTGGGCTCTTCTCTGGGCCCCTCCCTGAATTCTTCCAGGTGTATGTTGACCTCCACCACTTCCCTACCTTCCCACCATGGAGACCCTGGTGGTGCCAGGCTCTCCCGCAGACAGACACATGCCCCCAGGACTGCCTCGTGGGCCTGTGACCGCTCACTCACTCTGCTGACGGAGGAAGCTGTAGAGTTCCTTCATGACTGCCGTCTTCATGATCTCCCTGAGGAAGGCGTCCTGCTCGGCCAGCTGTTGGGCACTGAAGTGCTCCCCATGGCCTGTCGCCCGCTGGTAGTTGTTGAGGAGGTTGATGAAGGCTGCATAGGTTGGCTTGAAAAACAACTTCTCATTGACGTAGGTGAAAAGCCTGGGGGAGGTGGAGGGAAACCACTGAAAGGCCTGAATGTGGAGCAGAAACCCCTCCAAGAACTTGCACTCAGGCCAGGGACAGACCCATGAGAGTTGGGTTCAGGAGTAATTTTGGAGCTTCAGATACTCTTGAAGGTCACTCTTCTACTTCATCTTTTGGAGGGTCACTTATATCCTCTGCCTGGCCAACCATAGAAACCCTCTCGCCTGTGTACCCACAATCCCTCAAGATGGCTTTATATGTCTCTGGGAACCTCTTATTTTTTCCTCTCCCTTTGAGCCTGCCTGATTTGCAAAGAGATAAAGAAGCAAGGATGGGGCAGAGACTTTGGAGGAAGCAGGAGGAGAAATGAGGGAACTCACGGCTCTGGGCAGCAATCTACTTGGTCTCTGGTCTCCGAGGGGGGGATGCGGTTTTGACTATTGAGGATGATGTCTTCCTTCTGGGCTTTGTTGGTGTCTGCCCTGTAGATCTTCTCAGAGATGCTCTGAAGCTTCTCCTTGGTTATGGCGTCACTGCTGTGGGAGAAGCCCTCTGGGAGGAATTGGGGAGGAGTAGTCTCAGAGCTGGAAGGCAGGCTAAGGGGCAGCTCTCTGCGTGCACCCCATCCTGGGCACCTTTGAGGAGCTGGCAGCGGGGCATGACACCCTGGTGGTCAGAGGACTGGGACTTAGAGTCCAAAGGACCCTTAAAGACAGCACATGGCATTGGCCACAAGGTATCCTCTAAGAAGGTTCTCAAACTTTGGCATGCATCAGGACCACCTGAAGGGCTTGTTTAAAGACAGATTCGTGAGTCCCCCCCCCACCCCCCACCCCCCACCCCCCAGATTCTGTTTCCGTAGGTCTGGGTGATGCCCTAGAGTTTGCACTCCTAATAAAGTTTCAGGGGATGATGATGCAGCCCATCCAGGGACCGCACTTTGAAAACTATTGCTCAGAGAGCCCCTCTGCCTCGGGCTGTGCTAAAGGGAGCGGGAGACTGACCGTGGCCACAGAGGCTCTCGAAATCCTCGCAGCAGTTCCCAAACTCTTGACAGCGGGTGTTACAGTGGCAGGAGTGGTGCTTGTCAAAGGCTTCACGGCAGCGACCGTGGCAGGAGCTGGGTGCTGAGTACAGGTCTGAGAGAACAGGGGGGAGGTGTGTCCCAAGCAGACCTCTAGAGGGCGCTCTGAACGCGGCCTCCACTGGGCTGCCCCGCCCTCAACCTTGCTCTGGTTACTCTCCCTAGTACAGATCTCCAGAGAAGGAAAACAAACAAGCTTAATTCGTGCACACCCGGCACAGTCAGGAAGTCTTTCTGATGCTGAACTTTGCTTTCTGGCCTGTTGTTTTTATATTCTCTTCACTCTAAAAATAAAATCTCTTCCACTTCCCTCTCCCGGCCCAGCCTCTCCCCGGCTCCCCTATCGCACCCCCAAGGCTAGGAAAGACCCTCAGGCTTCTCTCCCCCGCCCCCACCCAGGCCCCTAGAGTCCAGCCAGCCGAGCTGTTCTCAGTCAGCCCCGGGTTCAGGCTTTGGGGTCTGTGGCAACTAGTATGGCCGCTGCCCCTTGACACCCCCTCCTTTATCCCGAAGGCCGCCTGGGGCAGGCAGACTCACTGTTGGCCCGGGCCTCTTCGGGCTCTTCCTCCAGCTCCAGGAATGGCTCTGGCTCTTCGCGGTCCCCATCTACTGTAGGTCAGAAAAATAAAGTCACCAACCAGCCCCAAGGGTGCCCCTCCCCTTTTTCTTTGTTTCTCGGTTCCCCCAACCACAGGGAGTAAATGAAAACAGGGGCTGGGGTACGTGTCTCAAGGAAAGGAGGATGAAAGCTGAAAGTGGAAGACAGAAGAAGACAGATTATTGAATACCTAGAAAAAAGAAAAGAATTTCCCCCAGGTGACTAATCTTACCACATTACCACTCTCTGCTGTTTGCTCATCTGCAATATGGGAGGAGGGGGAGTTGGTCCCTTCTGGAGTGAAAAGTCTACTTTTGGTACGACTGTTCTTTAAAATTGATGGATGGATAGAGAGTCTTGACAACCCCCAAATGACAAGGCCCTGGCTTAGGAACATCCCATACCTAATCGTACCCAGAGTAAAGGATGAAATCCTCCCAGAGCCTGAAGGGATAGGAACTATTTCCTGAGATACTAACTTCGCTTCTTTCTTTGCCCATTTGGCCACAGAGTAGATGTGTTTGGGGAGAGGTTGGGGTCAGCACACATTCCTTTTTTTTTTTTTTTTAAAGATTTATTTTTATTTATCTCTCCCCATCCCCTCATTGTTTGCATTTACTGTGTCTGTTTGTTGTGTGCTGGTCTTCTTTTTAGGAGGCACCAGGAACTGAACCCAGGACCTCCCATGTAGGAGGGAGGCACCTAATCACTTGAGCCACCTCTGCTCCCTGCTTCGTTGTGTCTCTCATTATGTTTTCCTCCTTATGTCTCTTGTTGTGTCATCTTGTTGCATCAGCTCGCCACACCAGCCCATTGCGACAGCTCGCTGTCTTGCTCGTCTTCTTTAGGAGGCACTGGGAACCAAATCCAGGACCTCCCATGTAGTAGATGTGAACTTGAGTCACGTTCACTTCCCCACATTCCTATTGCTGCCCCATTCCCTGAGGAACTGTATCCTTGGCTCTGGACAGAGAAGGCATGGGGTGGAAGTGGGGAGGAAGTGAGGAAGGAATATTCCCTAGTTCCTCATTCATCACGTGGAATAATTCCCCCCCAGGGAATGCCACTGTTACAAAGTGGTTCAGGGGGTTTGCTGGATAGTATTGTGTTATCATCATGGGTCAGGTTATTCATTGGGTCATCAAACATCTGAGCATTTACTTTATTCTAGGCTGTGTTCTGAGTGTTGAGAATACACAGGCCTTCTTCATTCAGTCATGTTTTGTACTAAATAGGCTTTTGTGAGCTGATCTGGAGTCTCAACCATCACTTATATATATATATATATAT